>VMDR010001950.1:0-105641 GCA_007922815.1 Macrotus californicus
TATAGAGTAAATTTTGGGGGAAGGTGCTTGGTTAACTCTAAAAGGATGCTTTTACCTAAATATTAATTGTCTTCAGGTCAACTTTAATAATAGATTTTTAAAAATACTTTGGAGAACAATAGATTAAATATTAACAACTGAATCTTAAATACTTAATGAGTATGAAGTGCCAAGCACATATTCAATCACAGTAGCCTCTGTGATACTAAATGGCTACCTAATTCCATCTTCCTTTATTCCCTCCCACAGGTCAGCCTTTGTCTCTTCTCACCTGGATTTCTGCAGCTGCCCTAAACTGTCTACCTCAAGTTTCATCTAGCCACTTTTAATCACTGCCAGAAAAATAATAATCCTCTTGATATAAAAATTTTATGTCATATATCTACTTAATCCCCTTTGATAAAACCCAAACTCCTTAGTACAAGGCCCTTCCCCCCTGCATCTACCTGATTTCTCTGGCCTTCTGTCTGTGTGTCATACACATTCCAGGCCTTCTGTCCGTGTGTCATACACATTCCAGCTATAACAGACTAATTCTAGTTCTCCGAACATACCCTGTTGCTTCATAGACTTGTGAGACCTTCTGTTATTCCTCCTATGTGGACCCCCTTCCTCTCTGTCACTACTGATTACTCTTACTCATTTTTTTAGATTCAACCGTGTCTGTGCATATTCTATGGAGCCTGTCTGCCCCTCTCTCTCCTGTTCCTTTAGGTATATGGCCTCTGTGCTTTCATGTGCTCCATGCATTTCTCTTTTAGCACTTTTGAATATTTACTAGTGTCTGCCTTCCAAAAGACCGTAAATGTGGTGACAGCCTCCTTTACCACCATAATTCAAGGTCTTACACAGGTCTTACAATACATCAGAGCCCATTAAGTTTTTGCCAACTAAATATATAGACAAATTAACATTCCCATGTTTCTCAGGAAAAAGTACAACAAAGCCAATATGCCACTACCAAAGTTTTAAGTGGGGATTAAACAACATAGCAGAGGACATTAATAATAAACAGTAATACCACTTAGAGTATTTGTTATTTGTTTTTCTGCCCTGTGCCTTAATTTCCACATGTTTTCAGGTCTAAAATAATGATATCAAGCAAACATCTTCAGAAGATAATTGAGGGTAGACAGAAGATTAAAAAATTTGGTTGTAAATGCTTCAATATGCCAGTTGCTGGTATAAAACTCCAGAAGACCTAAGAACATCATATTTTCAAATATATAATATTAAAAGTCATTGAATAATATAATATAACTCATTTTTAGAGGAATAATACAAATGTAGTTTATTTTTACATGGAACCCTCGATTTGAGGATACTGAGAAGAAACTCCAGAGCTAAGATTTGGAAAAGATGAGAGGAGCTTAAGAAGGTTATATAAGCATCAAAGTTATAAGCTAAGAGAGGGACATCCAACCCATGGCCCATGGGCTGCATGAGGCCCAGCATGGCTATGCATGAGGCCCAGCACAAAATAGTGAACTTACTTAAAACATTATGAAATTTTTTTGTGATTATGTATCACAATGTATTTAATGTGTGGCCCCAGACAACTCTTCTTCCACTGTGACCTAGAGATGCCCCAAAAGATTGGACACCCCTGGTTGCTCTCACAACAAAGTTGCACACCTCAAATATATACAATTTTATTTGTCAATTATACTTTGATAATTGATAAAGTTGGGGGGCGGGAAGAGAGAGGAGGACCTAAAGTTGTTTGTGTAGGAATCAAAACTGCCCAAGCTCATCTTTACAATAAAGAATCCCAAGTAAAGTCCTGGTCTAGAATATTCCAAGCAGGTAACAAAGTTTCCTGGTCAAAATATTCAGGTGAAGATCCCTAAATCATCTGGCCTAAATAATCTAGATAATGAATTAATCTAATAATTTTGTATTCTCCAGTTCAGTTTGCCAATGTAGATCTGGCCCGAGGGGGTTCTGAAGCAAGAGAAATAAGGATAAAATGAAGAACATAGAGACAGATCGTTGTCTCTGGGGCGCCCTGAGAAAAGGTAATGTGGATGCTAAAGTAGATGACATGGCCCTGTGGAAGTAAGTTGGGGGCCCTCTGAGGACCCCTGCACTGTGACTGAGATGACCCTACCTCTCTCTACTGGAACAGGAGTGACAGAGGTATGTGAGCAGGAGGCTTGGGGGCCCAACTGGCTTTATCACCCAAGGTTAAGAGAGTAGGAATTTGACTGGCTATTGAAATCTCATTCCTTCTTTGAAGTTCATATTCTGTCTTCTTCAGAAAACCTTGCCTAAATCAGCCTATGTGATTTATAGTCAGTTTGTAGCAATTTAATACCTTATTAAATTGCATCTTATATTATCACCTTAGTCGGTTGTAAATGTCTTTAGGGCAGAAATCCTGTCTTGGGTTTAAAAAATGTCCACAATGCCTAGGGTAGGGTTGAGAATGTAATAAGTGTTCAACAAGTACGTGTCTAATGGTAAAGTTGAAAGGAAGGAACCATCGGGCTCCCTCAAGTTTCCTAAGCTTCTTTCTAACTTAGAGGAAGAATACCAGAGACTGTTGGGTCCCATTCCCACATTCTCAAATCAGAAGGCTGAGGTTCCCATAGTACATGGTATACTTTTCTCTGAAGAGCGCTATCCTAAATGCAAATTAAGTCTCAAAGCCCTACAAAGGACAACGGGGAAAGCACAGTCCCTATAAATCCCCTGGGGAACCAGGCTCTTCTCCCTGAGTCCTCATCTGTGCGTGAGTGTGCATGGTGGGGGAGGCTGTGGTGGAGGGGGGGGGAGCGCTTCGGCAAGAGGGAGGAGAGAGACTCCACACGGTGATTATGTGGAGGGGATTTGCCATGTCTCCTTTCCTCCCCCCACCCCTCTTTCTTTGTCCTCTTTCTCTGTGTTCCTCTCTTTGTCCCCTTTTCCTCGTCCCCTTCTTCTGCATTTGTCTGGGAGGATCCTGGAGTGTTCTTTTGATCGACTCAATCTTTCTCTGGCACTTGAGTTCTGATTGGCTGAAGGGCTTAGAGGGGGAAAAAAAACTTTAATTAAGTAGATAATCTCTCCTTTGGAAGTTTGGCAGCTCCATTTCACCTCCCCTTAACTCTGTTTGGGATCGCTTACACACCAAGGAAGGTGGGGTTTGAGGAGAATTCCATCCCACTACCACCTGACATCTCTGCCTCCTAAGATTTTAGAATTTTTCTATCTCTGCTACTCCAGAGGATTATGTTGCTTATGAGGCTTCCTGGGTGCGTTTTTCTTCTCACCTGTGTCCTCCAACTCAGCCACGCCTGGTAAGTAACCTGGAACTTAGAATTAGGTATATGCATGTGTCCTATGGAAGAGAGCTCATTTTCACTTCCAGGAATGTAGGACACTTTGGGATCTCTCCTAGGAAAAATTGTTTAAGGCAGTAGGGCTCTTCCAAATGTATGACTGATTTCAGTAAATCTGTGTACCCCTGCCAGTGAAAGAATATTTGGGCTCTATCACAAATATTCTAAGTGGCTTTGGGGGAAAGACAGTAGCCTTTTTTTACCAAGTACTGATTTCAGCATCGTGGAGAAGAGGAAGGTGGCTCAAAGGAAGTTCTACTTGTGTTGAATCGGATCTTTGAGGTGGGGACAAAAGTTCAGTGGGATCTTATTTTGCACTGTCTGACTTTAATGCTTCAGGATATTCTAAGTAACAGCACATATTGCTTCCTAGAGTTTAAAAATTACCTGGAGCTCCTGAGTGGGTACTGGGTTAAACAAACTTGTTGGAAATAAGGTATTTTAGAAATCTAAAGTTTTCTACAAATTTGTTCAATTGATTCAATTTACAGATACCTCTAAGTTGCTCAGAAAATTAGATAATGCGTGTGAAAGTGCTTTGTAAACTACAAACCCTACACAAGTGATAGATGATGTGATCACTTGCACTTAGCTCTTAGAAACCACATAAAGTATCTGTACATGGAAAATTAATAAGCGAGGATGCGGTAATACACAGATGTAAGATGTAGGAAATTCAGCTTGCTAGGGTGCTTGGAGGTTTCACTCAATTAAGATGTAAGCTCAGTCTCTCTCTTTATCAGTTCCCATTTTAACCATCTATTTAACCAGGATATGAATCCAAGTGCTACAAAAACTGTTGACAAAGCAAGAATAGGAATTTCTTTGCTGAAATTAGCTTCCTGTGCTAATTGAGAACGTATTCTTTTTATAAATAAGTATAGCCATCTTTATTAAGGAGTTGATAAGAAGTATGCCAAATTGATACAATGATTTGCCAGTTAATTCAATAATTAACATTTCTAATTATAAACTGAACCACCAAACAATTGGTCAATTTTTAATTGGCATTTGAATCAAATAGTTCATGTTCAAAACAATCTCTCTTCTCTCCCTCTCACAAGAACAAAAAGACAAAAGGGAGAAGAGACCATTTCAGAGCATTTCTACTGACGTTCATGGCATTCTTCAGCTGATTCAGTATCAGCAAAAGGGAAACACGAGATTCCCTTCCCCAGTCACCAGGGCAGTGTGAAGAATTGTTCTGTAAAAAAATACCTTTACTGTGTGTTCCTTCCCTGCTGGAGGGGGTCATGTTCATTCCATTCCGATACTGACATAGCCATGCTGAAAGGTGGCTGGGTTGCTTGTCTGTCCAAATTCAAGTGTCTGGATTCAAAAAGAAAGGAGAAAAAAGGGATGTGAAAGAAAGTTCTAATTTAAAAGCAGCGTTTAAGAACCCCTTCTCGCTTTGCCTGACTTTGAGGAGAAAATGGACAAATCTGTATAATGCAATTACATTTTAATTGCATTTCCCTCATAAGCCCCAATTTGAATTAAATATTTACACTTTGCCAAGAGTCTGGTTTTGGTAGCATTTGGAATGTGATTTTTGGAATTTAACATTAAGTCGTGATTATTCTTATAATGGAACTATCAGGGTTTTGCATAAGGTCACCTTTCCCTTTGTGCCATGCAGAGAAGTTTGACCAACTGCAGCCTTTCAGATGTGTCTCTTGGTACTTCATTATCAGCCTTTTATGTGAGGACCTCAAAAGCATTTAACAAATAGAGAACCACAATTTCTGCTTGGCTGTTCAATTGTAGGCACGCCTAAAACTACTGTCTAAAAGAGTCCATCAACAGAAATTCCTGGGCTTAAAAAGGAGGGGATAAAAATGACGTGCACCTGTAATACACAGCTTTACTGGGTATCTCAGTGCAAAATGATTGGAAAAAAGCATTCTCTACAGTTTGGGAGCCTTTTGAAAGAATTATCCTTTAGTAACTTGAGAAAAACCTTTTAATTTGTTTTTCTTAATTCTTAATGCCTGCTGCCTCCACCAAATAAATAAATAAATAAATAAAAAGAGTGTGGGAAGACATGATGGAGCCAAGCAAATGGTGATGGTTATAATGGTGACCGGAGATGAAGCCATTTGACTTTCCACCTCCCATATTCTTACTCATCTGGAATGAATGGACCTAGAACATGTTTTTCTTTCATTGTTCCCTTCATTTGACTCTAAATAATGTCTCATAATAATACCGGGTCGTGTCCAGTTCTATCCGTTACTCTCTCTTCCCTTCTGTCTCTCTCTCTCTCTTTCTCACCTCAACTCAATCACCAAATCAGAAAGATGCACGGGGACACAGAGGTTAGCTGAGGCTCTGCTTGCATATTTTAACAGGGATCACTACCCTTACTCTTCGCCAAAGGGTTTAAACAGGGTCAGTTTCTTTTCTGCAGTAGAGCAAGAATTTATCTCAAATTGTTGTGTTGTAAAGTAGTTTTTAAAATACATCATCCCTTGGTTGTCTACCTTTATGTTTTTAGAGTAACCTGCTCTGACTGTTGAAATTTCACCTGATGATGACAGGCAAAATCCTTGATTAGCAAAGGCTTCAGTTCTCACGGGGGATAAGGGGCAACTTTGAATCCATATTTTCACCAAGCATCATCAATAGTTAAGATTATTTTCTGTGTATATATGCAACAATTTTTCAAATGTGTATTGTGACCAGTAAAATATACAGTAACTTAAAAATCATTGAATTCATAGTAATTTGTGGTCCTATTAGGTTTTTGTTGAGTTTTCCCCACTAACAGGTACAAAAAGAACAAGGGCAGTCAAGTGAGGATCCACTAAGTTTTGTCACACTGGAAGGGAATTTGCATCCTCACAGAGCCAGGGAATCTCTGAAGTTAGGGAAATAAATTCAGGAGTGAGGACTTGCTTTGGAATCTGGAAAACGATATGCCAATAAAAGATTCACATATGTAGTAGCTTCCCTGATCAATAAAGATAAGTTCTTAGTCCATAAAAAAGAAAAAAAAGCAGGGATTCGTGGAGTAGCTGAGCAGGATTAGGTTAGTAGCTGCCCTGTGGAAAGTTCTAAGGGCTTGAGACACGTTCCCAGTCTCAGTTCCCAGTTTTGTCATTGGTTTCCTCAACAACTTGGGACCTGAGTTTTTCCTTTCAGAGCTCCTATTTCTGCTGTTGTGAGAGGACACGCTTTGTTACAGCTCTTCTTAGGAAACCAGTTTGTGTAAGTGATGAGGAAGATGCCCTGCAGAGCCTGTGTGTGTGTGTGTGTGTGTATGTATGTGTGTGTGTGTGTGTAACATGACACAAAGAAGGGTCTCCTTTTTGTGACATTATACAAAGGTAAATGGGATGTTTTTTTTTTTAAAAAAAAAAGGACCAGAAGAAAAGGAGTTGCAATCCAAACCCTCTCTCTTCCATGGAAGGAGTTTCCTCTTTTTTCCTTCTACCCAGGGTTTAGTGCTGCTCTATATGGTGAAATGCTAGTCTCTCTTGGAACTGTTAATAAAATCCTTTTTTTTCTGGGCTCCATTTACTGTTTCTATTTCCATTAGAGACAGAGGAGAACTCAGAGGACTTAGAAAGAGAGGTCAATGCAATTTTACTTAGGATAAACCCTCACTTTTTCAGAAAACAGATTTTTCTTCCTAGGGTAACAGTTCAGGCTGGTTAACAGTTGGGGGAAACTCTGAGCTTGATTCATGTTTGAAATATACCTACACCCTGAGAGCCTCTTGCAAGAAACTATCATCCACTCTGGACACACTCTCTAGGCTCATTATAAGCCACGTTTTTATGGTCTGTTTCTCTCAATCTTTATCGTAGGCCCTTGTTATCGATCATGACTTTTCTCTATATGCTTCTTAGGTCAGAGTTTTCTCCAGGACAAAAGAAATCAGACCATAAGGGAATCGTTTAAATTCACTATTATCCAATCAGTCCAAATTCACTTTCCTTAATAGGTTGTTTTGCCAACGTCAGCATACTCCAGTACCAGTGCAGACTAGGGCTACATTCCAGTAGTCTCAGCAGACCCTGTAAGTAGGCCAATAGTTCAGCATTTCTATGCATTTCCATAGATAAAATTCTTGTGTTTTCCAGGCCAAGCTGAAACCATCCTGCATAAGGAAGAATTTCCCCTTCATTCAAAGCTGTAATTTTGTAATTCTCCCATATATGCAACTAGATATGGATAATTGTATTTTTAATAAATATTTTTAACAAAAAAAATCTGTAATTCTCTTCTGCTACCATAAATTTCAGTCCTTTTCCTTTGCTCAGACTCTTCAAGTTCACTATATCAGACTTTGAAGGTTCCATTCCATACCAATATCCAGGATAATAAATAGTAAACCTAATATTGGCTATATTATCCTGTCTGGTATTCCTTCATTTTAATCAAAGGTGTCTGGTGGAGCCCATACTGCATAGATTATTGTTTCAGGAGTATCCTGTTGTTTAATTTTACATTAGGGAAAACTTATTTTCTTTTTTACAAACATAAAGAGAACAGCATATATAATAAACCCCCATAACTCTGCCTCAACAGTTAACCCTTGGCTAATTTTGCTTCATGTATGCTTTCCGTAGCATTTCCAACTACATGTATTCTCTCCATCTAAATCTTCCAAATACTGCCATGGTTCAAAATAGGAAGAAGAGAGACAGGAAAAGGAATGCCCTATCCCATGTCTGAAAGACCTAGTTCCAGTAATTAGAGTGAGTCTTGGGGGATATCATACAGATATGACCTCCCTTGGGATGAAACATCAAGAACACAAATTAGCAAAAAGAGAATTCATTCAAATACATATTTGAGTTTATTCCTGTTTGAGCTGTGGCTAGTTAGTAAAGGCAACAGAAATTGATAGTTGGGTCAGATTGAGGAGAGAACATTTTTATCTTCCATTGGATTTAGTTCCATTAAGTAGTGAAAACAGGTACCACAGTGCTAGAGCCTGCCAATTTTCCTGCCTTGAACTGTTTGCCTAGTTGTTTTATAGGACAGTCCTTAGAGTTATGATGTACACCTCCCTCTTGATCCTGACATAAACTGATATTGCATCCATCAATGCAGTTGAGAAAGTGAATATTTTCTAAATTCTGTACTACAGGGACTAAGGTAACAAGATCAGAAAACAAAACAAAATGCTCTGCTTCCATAATATTCCTAGACGAGGTTCCTGCAACCCCACGCTTTCTGGGAACAGTGACTGGAGCTGTTCCTTAGCAGCTTTTACTTAGAGACCACAGAACAGAGAATGAGTACAGCTCATTCCCAGTTAAGAGTCCTCATTTAAATGCTAAGTGCTTTTTTTGTAGCTCAGTGTTTCTCAGCAGAGTTTGCTACAATGCATAAAGAAAGAAGGAAATGAGGTCTTGTCAAGAAAAGACAATATCTCTCTATAAAACATTTCACTTTCAGAGGAAAAGATTATCCCTTGAAAATTTACGATTTGCCTGGGAAAGAATCTGCCTGAGATTGTTTTGTAGATATCCATGATACACAGTTGTCCTGAAGGGTATTGTATGGTCTCTGCCAGAATTATTTGTCAAGGACTGGATTTGAGATAATGTGGGATTTTAATATACATTTTTAAATTATATTTTATTAATTATGCTATTTCAGTTGTATCAATTTTTCTCCCTTTGTCCCCCTTCCACCCAGCACCCTGACTCCCTCAGGCAATCCCCACATCATTGTTAACGTCCATGGGTTATACATAGATTCTTTGGCTATTCCATTTTGTATACTGTACTTTACATCCCCATGGCTATTCTCTAACTACCTATCTGTACTTCTTAATCCCCTCACCTCTTCACCCATTCCCCTACACCCCTCTCCAATCTGGCAACCATCAAAACACTCTCCACATCTATGATTTGGTCTCTGTTCTTCTTGTTTCCTTAGTTTGTTTTTTAGATTTAATTGTTGATATATATTTATTTATTGCCACTATATTGTTCATAGTTTTGATCTTCTTTATCTTAAATAAGTTCCTTTAACATTTCATATAATAACTGTTGGTGATGAGGAACTCCTTTAGTTTTTTTCTTGTCTGGAAAGCTCTTTATCTGCCCTTTGATTCTAAATTATAGCTTTGCTAGATAGAGTAATCTTGGCTGTAGGTCCCTGCTTTTCATGACTTTGAATATTTCTTGCCAATCCCTTCTAGCCTGCAAAGTTTCTTTTGAGAAATCAGCTGAGAATCTCATGGGAACTCCTTTGTAGGTAACTAACTGCTTTTCTCTTGCTGCTTTTAAGATTCTCTTTTTATCTTTATCCTTTGGCATTTTAATTATGATGTGTCTTGGAGTGGGCCTCTTTCACCATTCTTGCTTTGGACTCTCTGTGCTTCCTGGACTTGCATGTCTATTTCCTTCACCAAATTAGGGAAGTTTTCTTTCATTATTTTTACAAATAGATTTCCAATTTATTGCTCTTCCTCTTCTCTTTCTGGTATCCCTATGATGCAAATGTTGGAATGCTTGAAGTTGTCCTAGAGGCTGCTTACACTATCCTCATTTTGTGGGGTTCCTTTTTTTTCTTCCTGTTCTGATTGGTCATTTTTTGCTTCCGCATGTTCCAAATCATTGATTTGCTTCTCAGTTTCATCCATTCCTCTGTTGTTTCCCTGTAAATTGTTCTTTATTTCAATTAGTGTGTGCTTCAATTCTGACTGGATCTTTTTCATGCTGTTGAGGTTTTCACTAAGTTCCTTGAGCATCCTTATAACCTGTGTTTTGAACTCTGCATCTGATAGATTGCTTATCTCCATTTTGTTAGTTTTTTTCTCTGGAGTTTTGATCTGTTCTTTCATTTGGGCCATGTTTCTTTGTTTCCTCATTTTGGTAGATTCCCTGTGTCTGTTTCTATGTATTAGGTAGAGCTGCTATAACTTCCTGTCTTGGTAGCATGGCCTAATGCAGTACATGTCCTGTAGGGTCCAGTGGCAGAGCCTCTCCTATCACCCAAGCTGGGTACTCAAGGTGCACCGTTCGTGTGGGCTGAGTACACCCTTCTCTTTAGTTAAGACTTGATTGCCGTTGGCAGGTCGATGGTAGGGATTCACCCAGGCCAGTCAGCTGCAAGGACTGGCTGTGACCACTGACCACCAACCTCTGCCCTCTATGGAGGATCAGCTATGCAGGGGCAGGGTGGTGGTGCTCTGACATGGTCTGTAGCTGTCCACTGAGTGTGCAGGCTCTGGAGTTTCCTGGGTGGTGCAGGCCAAGGTCAGCCACCACCTGTGTTCTGCCTGGGGCCACTCTGCATGAGCTATAAAGCAGTCTGAGATGGCTGTTACTTGTGCTGAGCTTGAAGATTCCCGGGCGAAGCCAAGCAGTGAATCTAGGCTGGCTGCTGCTTGTGACAGGCTGGGGCTGCTTAGCCTAGGGGGTTTACTGAGGCCAGCTGTTGCTTATTTGATAGGTTTTAGGAAGTTGTGAAGCAGGAGCCAAGACCAGTCATTCAAATGGAAAAGACATAGTTGACATAGTTAACAGTTTGGATGGGCCTGTAAGTTGGGTGGGATAGAGTCTCAGGGGATCTCCAGAGGGCAGCAAACAGCATTAGCCAGGTTGATGAAGTCTCAGATATGGCACCCACTTGCTGGCTCTGTGGATCATTGGGGGAAGGGATTAGGAAAGGGACAATGGCCTCTGTCTACTTTTCTGTCTGGGAGAAGCTGTCCCCCAGCTCCCACCTTGATGCCAGACATTCAGTTCCTCCCTGTACGCCACTGGTACCTCTCAAGCTGCTACCCCAGTGCTGGAGCTCAGAGGGATTGAGTATGAGTAAGTCCTTGTGTGGGTTCTTTAAGAGAAATTGCTTGGAACTCCAAAAGTTTCTTCCACTGATTCAATCCTCACTGGTTTTTGCAGCCAGAGTTATGGGGACTTATCTTCTTGGCATTGGAACCCTGAGCTGGTAGGCCTGGCATGGGGTAGGGTCCCTCACTCCTGAGATATCTCTCCTGAATTTTTATCCACCATACATGGATGTGGGACCAGCCTGTTCTACCACTGTGCCCCTCCTACCAGTCTGGATGAATGTGGTTTCTTTAATTCTGTAGTTGTTATACTTCCATTCAACTCTATTTCTGACAGTTCTAGGTGATGGATGTTCCATATTTTAGTTGTAATTTTGATATGGTTATGTGAGGAGGTGAGCCTTGTTTACCTATGTGGCCATCTTGACCAGAAGTTTAATATAAATTTTAATATAAAGATTGCTACCAAAATGGTTTATAAGACTTTTAAAAATATATTTTAGGGAATTGACTTATAATATAGAAAATTTACATTTATTAAAAATTATGAGAATTATTTATATGAGAATTATATTTATTATTATTTAATTATTGAGAATTATTATTATATTTATATGAGAATTATGAATTCCCTTTGAAGAAACAGGTAAAGTTTAAATCAGTGATATAGCTGTGGGGAGATGACCAGAACCTGTACATTCCTTAATTTTTCCTTTTATATTCTTCTTGGAAAAACTTTCACTTGGCCCTAATCTTCACTGCATTTCTCTCTTTCCTTTCAATGCCATCCGCTCTCCTCCACTGAGTCTACACTACCTGCTTTCATCTCATAACTGTCCACGCACCGTAATCTGGTTTCTGTTCCATTGTTCTACCGAGATGGATCTCCCCTATGATAATCACCTTTGTTCCCTCTTGACAAATTTTTTTAAAAGATTTTATTTGTTTATTTTTTAGAGAGGGGAAGGGAGAAAGAGAGGGAGAGAAATATCAGTGTGTGTTTGCCCCTTGTGTACCCCCTACTGGGGACCTGGCCTGCAACCCAGGAGTGTGCCCTGGACTGGGAATCGAACAGGTGACCCTTTGGTTCACAGGCCGGCTCTCAATTCACTGAGCCACACCAGCCAGGACCCTCTTGAAAAAGTTTTAAGTAGGAAGAAATTTGTCTTTGAAATTCTGAATACTTCTCTTCCTTACAAGATTTCAAATATCTTGTGCCTTCTACTCCCTAATCCTAACCCAAGTTAAATAGGAAAGATTTCGATTTCAATTACTTATACTTTACATCAAATAAGAATTATCTGTTCATCCTTGAAAAACATTTGCATTTTTAAGCTTAAATTTTCTAATTGTACAGTGAAGTGTACCTAGCTTAAATATACTTGGGAATTGTCAGAGGGGGTAGTAAACATTTTGGACCCATGGGATATTATTTCACAGTGATCAGTAAGGCCTGCCTTTTCTGTAATTGTGTGTGTGTGTTCTGTGGGTCTATGTTATAGCAGATAAGAGAAAATCACAAGGACACTGATTTGGAAAGAGCTGTGTTTGAGCTGTCCTGGGCCCAAGGCATGTTGTGATTCAATGATGTGAAAAGTTGGCTGCCAGATGTTCATTCCAAGAAAAAGTTGCTTCACTGGAACACCTTCTTGCTACAGCTCCAGGCAGCTCCTGTATAGGTGGTCCAGCTCCTTAACCTTTTACCCCCTTCCCCTTGTACTCTGTGCCAGATGTCCAGAGGGAGATGTGCATCTACAGTCATTCACCACTTCTGCTTTCCCCTGGGCCGTCACCCCACATTGTAATAATTACATGGTCTCTCCTGAAGTAGGCCAACTAGAGCTTCATGACCCAGAGACTTTTTATGGACCTAAAGAAATGATATTAAATGCTACAGAGAAGCCAAACCTATTATTCAAAGACTTGTGAGGAAAGTGGAGAGGGGGAGAACAAAATGAGGGGTCAGAGGCTTTGACATGGAAGTCCTGGGCAGTGAGAGGAAAACACCAAATTCTGGACATTCATATGCAGAACTTTTGCTTTTTAAAAATATGTGTGGGGGAGGAAAAAGGAGAATCCCAGCTGAAGTTCAGCCACATCAAACACTGGGTTCAAATGCATCCAGGCACACTAGGCCAACTAGGGCAGCTGGGCTGCAAGAAGCTTGCTGCATGAGACTCACTGCTCTCCTGGGAACACACTCCCAGACTGAGGGCAGAGGGAGCCTGGCACACAAACGTGGTGAACCAGGTCCTGGTCATGCAAGGGCAGAAGGAAGTCTGAAGATGGCATGGTGCTCGGCACTTCTGGTCTAGTGCCCGTCCGTATCGCCGGCCATACAGAATGGGGCATGTGTTCTCACCACTGCGGCTAAACTGTCGACCACACAATGTAATTGCTCCAGACCACCTCATGGGCGGTGCTGCTTTGAAGATGTGGCCCCAGACAGGGAGAAATGGTTGAAGCGTTGGACAGTGGTTTAAACCTCTCGTCCACCATTAGACGTTACTGACGGAGAATGGGAACTAGCAGTTTTTTGTGAACTTCCGAAGGTGGTAAAATAGTAATGAGTAATGATTCAAAGTGTCTTCAGATGGTATCAGATAAAGAGAAGTGTTGAATGAATACATCAGAGTGAATGAATATATGGATAATAAACGTCAGCTCAAAAAAGACAAACAAAAAAAACTTGAAGATTTTCTAAAAGCTAAAAGAGAAGCTGTGGCATTTGTATGTGGGTTGACGCAAAGCCCCGCCCCTCCTCCCCCAGCTCCCTGAGAAAAACAGAGAACAGACAGATTATAGAATAGGCCGTTTAGGAGACGGTATAGCCTATGAGAGAAGCTGCATAATGTTGAAAGCTGTGGGTGTTTGAGGCGCTATAGTGCCCTAGATCAAGAAACTCTGCATAGTGGTGCAATTATGGCTCGTTCACAGACACTGTGTTACTTACTGCAAGTTTAGAAGATTCTGAGAGCAGAAGCAAAGGGAAAATGACGGAAGGTGCACAGGGCTCTGCCTCAAAACTACTAATGCGTCTGTATCTGTTGTTTAGTTGAAAAGATACTTAGTAGTGAAGAGACTAGCAAGGATCTAGACACACAATGAAAGGAAAAGAACTGGTTAACCTCAGGGGAGAAGCTGTGGCAAAGTGCACTGAAGACAAGGGCAAAAGGACTTGTCTACCTGGCCTCGTGGAGAGTGAGAGGGGAAGCTACTCACAGTGAGATGCTACTGTGAGAGCTCAGGACGACAGAGAGATCGGATAGCTCCTGCAAATTCTGATTACTGGTACTAACTGGGGACAGTGACGAGATGGCATTAAAAGCTTGTAGGAGAAAGTATAGATCAAAGGGTGAATTAAAGACTTCTGGACTGATGACAAGAGTGTGGAGGTGGTCTAGGAATGTAAAATAATAGCAATGGCATTAAGGCCTTCTGTGAGCGGAGGTAGTTAGCATATTTCCTAGAAGACTGCCAGACCCTAGACAAAGACTCAGAATCCTTGTGGGTGCATGTTCCAGCCCCTCAAAAATATTTTCTTTCTGGTGTGGGGGATAAGGGCTTAAACAGGTAGCTGTGATTGCCAGGAAAACGTTCTACACTACCAAGAAAGACTGCAGGGTAGGAAACAGATCCATGATTTTAGTGCCGAGCACAGAAACCCAGCCTCTCAAGGCAGTGACCAGTGAGAGCTCTGAGACCAACCAAAAGCAGAAGATGCTCCATCCAGGTATGAAAGGAAAGAATGTCCACCAATAACAGTCTCTGGAGCTGAGGCCTAGGAATCTTCTGGTTGAATAAACTCCCCAGAGGATTCTCATGCACTCTACAAAATAATCCTTTTGGGTTAATTTTCAAATGCCTATACTGATGTCCACTTGCCAAATCTCCAGCACTCCAGATTACATATGTAACTTGTAATTTTTATATAGTTATAAATTTGCATAAGGTTTCAAAGAAACGTGCAGGAAAGTTCCATGTCCAGGTACTATAGTTGGAGCTGGAGGGGGCACAGAGATAATCAAGGCAGCCTCTACTCACAGTCAAGTGTAAGGGAATAAAGGAAAACCTTAATATGAGGCAGGAAAAAGGTGCGAGGCTTCAAGAAGGGCTGAGTGTGGTTTTTGAGCTAGAGAGTTATTTAAGAATATGTAAGGTTTTAACATAGTAGCTCTATTGAGATATAATTAACACACTCTAAAATTCACCCTTTTTAAGTGTACAAATCAATGTGGTTTAATATATTCACAAACTTGTGAACTCTCACCATTATCAATTTTAGAACATTTTCATCACCCTAAAAAGAAACCCCTTGTCCATTAGGAGTCACTGTTCATCCCCCTGCCTTCAGTCCCTGGCATTGCTAAATCTGCTTTCAGTTTGTATAGCTTTGCCTAGTCTGGACATTTTTTAATAAATAGAATCATACAATTTACGGCTTTTTGTGTCTGGTTTCTTTCATTGAGAATGATATTTCCCTTTTTAAAAAAAGATTTTATTTATTTATTTTTAGAAAAAGGGAGGGAGAAAGAGAGGGAGAGAAACATCAATGTGCGGTTGCCTCTCGTGCGCGCCCCCAACTGGGGACCTGGCCCACAACCCAGGCATGTGCCCTGACTGGGAATCAAACCAGTGACCCTCTGGATCACAGGCCAGTGCTCAATCCACTGAGCCACACCAGCCAGGGAGAGAATGATATTTTCAAGGTTCATCTATGTTGTAGCATATATTGGTACTTCATTCTTCTTTGTGTCCAAATAATATTCTGTTATATAGACATACTACATTTTATTCATCTTTTCATCAGTTGATAGACACTTCAGTCATTTTTATTTGGAGCTATTATGAATAATGTTGCTATGAATATTCATGGACAAGTTTTTGTTGGACATGTGTATTTTAACTCTCTTGAGTACATGCTTGGAGTGGCATTACTGGACCACATGGTAACTCCATGCTTAACCTTTTGAGGAACTGCCAGACTATTCTTCAAAGTAGCTGCACCATTTTGCAATCCTACCAGCAGTGTAGGAAGGTTCTGATTTTCCCCCAACAACTACATTGTTTTGTTTTGTTTTGTTTTTTTAGCTTAGGGGGTGTGAATTCTTATTGTATTCCTTTAGATGACTAATGATTTTTAGCATTATATCATGCACTTGTTGGCCATTTGTTTATCTTCTTTGCAGAAATGTCTATCTGTATCCTTTGGCCATTTTTTATTTGAGCTGTAAGTGCTCTTTACATATTTTGCAAGTAAGGGTCTAACCAGATATACAACTTGAAATATTGTCTCCCATTCTGTGGGTTGTCTTTTTTACTTTCTCTTTTGGTGCCTTTTGAAGCACAAAAGTTTTTAATTTTGATGAAGTCCAGTTTATCGTTGTTTTCTTTGGTCACTTGTGGTTTTGGCATCATATTTACAAAAAATATTGCCTGACCCCAGATCACAAAAACTTAACACCTATATTTTCTTCTAAGAGTTGTATAGTTTTAGCTCCTGCATTTAGGTCTATGATCTATTTTTGACTTAATTTTTGTGTATGGTGTGAGGTATGAATTCAATTTTTGCATGTGGATATCTAGTTGTCTTAGCACCAAATACTAAGAGTAGGAAATATATAAGGACAGCACAAAGGCATAGAGGCATAAATGTAGGGGTGTCCAGGAATAGCAACTGGTCCAGTTTGACTAGAGGATTGGACAAGTAGGGATATTTCATGAGAAATGAGGTATGGTCAGGTTATGGAGTGCCTTGAATGCTGGAGTTGCAGAATGCAGAAAGATTCTTCATCAGGATGATATCAGAATTAGGCTTTCAGAAGGTTGATTTAGGGGCAGACTGACTATACAATGGTTCAGATATGTCTGTAAATAACTCAGGGGTTACCAACACAAGTCAATTTGCAAGAATGTTGTCCAAATAAGGCTAACAGCCATGTCTTATGGCAGGTGCTCAATTAAATCCAACTGGTTAATCGATTGAACTAGACCAGCATGTCATACAAATCTTTACATATTGTAGGGCCTTTGAGGAAAGAAGAATCCTTTAGCATTCTGCCCAACACTCCCTGTGATTCCAACCTAGTGTCCTCTCACAGGAAGTCTCTTCACCCAGGCTCATGGCAAAGTTTTCTCCTTTGCTACTAGATTTTTGTTTTGCTTTCTTTCCTGAGACCGTCTATCCTGGGGAATTGGAATTAGCCTCTGCCTTGCCTAGTAATGTCCAAGGGTCTCTGAAGGTTATTACTAACATAAAGAATGCCCTCCTGAACCAGAGCAATTTGGGCAGCCTTCTCTGAAGCAAAGGGCCTGGCCGACTCCTCTGACTCTAGTCTTCCAGGATCAGAAACTTATCTGCAAACTCATAATGGCTTTAGCAGTTGTGAATTCATTTAAATTGTTTTGAAAGTATTACTGTTCTTTGCTGGTACTACTACCCCCAAGAGAGTAGTACTCTGCAGTCAACTTAATTTTCCCTGCCAAGCTTTAAAAAGTGGGCTTTAGTTTTGCTAGACTATGTAGTTGTTTATGATTTTCTAAAATTCTATTATATTTCCTTCCAAATCTTTTTCATCTTCTCTCACACGGCAGCCTCCCAGTTTATAACACTGTCTTTAAAGAACCACATTTTAGGTGTTGTGTGCATTTTGCACAAAGAGAGCCAGCCAAGCTCTTTAGATCTCCGACAGCAAACTGAACCTTCTCAGACTCTGTAGTCTCCAGTCTGCTTTCTGATGACTGTCAGCGTCTCATTGGCCTTTACAATCACAGGGTGCACTAGCTTTCATGGAACAATGCATAGTGATTCCCATGTTACTTTCCTCCATTATAGTGGGAAAAGAAAGATAATAATAGGTAATATATCAGTATTTGGGTTAATTTTCAAATGCCTATCCTGAAGTCCATTTGCCAAATCTCCGGCACTCCAGATTATGTACATATGCATTGAATTTTTTATTTTTATATAATTATAGACTGGTAGAAGCTTGCAAAGACATGTGCAGGGAAGTCCCACAGGAGCCTCTCCCCACTGTTAGCCAACTATAGTATAATATTTATAAAGTTTATTCAGACCACTAGTCTTACATGCATTCACAGGTGTGTGTGTGTATGTGCATGGTTCCATGCAGTTTTGCCATATGGAGAGCTTTGCATAATCACACTGTGGTTAAGACACTAAACTCTATCTCCACAGGACTCTGTGGTGTTGTCCCTTTATAGCCACACCCTTCCCTCATGCCTAAGCTCCGGAAACCACGAATCTATCCTCCAGCTCCATAACTATGCACTTCACAATTGTTATGTAAGTGAAGTCGTGCAGTACCTATCCTTTTGAGACTGGCTTTGACCACCCGGTATAATTCCTTTGAGGTTCATTCAAGTCGGTGTGTGTAGTAGTCGTTCATTCCTTTTCATTGCTGAGTAGTATGCCGTGGTGCAGGGGCACCACTGTTATTTTAACCGCTCACACCTTGAAGGACATTTAGACAGTTTCAAATTTTGCATTACTATGACTAAAGTTGCTAAGAGCTTCTCAGTACAAGATCCTGAGTAAAAATAAGTCTTCGTTTTTCAGGGATAACTGCCCAAGTGGAACAGCTAAGTCATAAGACAAGTCTGTTTTAAGTTTTGAAAGGAGCAGCCAAAATATTTTCCAGAGTCAGATTATTTGTTTTTGGAATGTAATTCTGACTCAATCCCTAGAAAGACAGTCCACTGTTTCTGACCTCTTTCTGATTAGAGAACTATCCTTCTCAAAGTCCAGTGGAGTCAGACAGACCTGGATTCAAATCTGGATTCAACCACTTGTGAACTGGGTGACCTTACATACTTTCTGAGCCTCAGATTCCCTATTTGAAAAATAGGGACAGTAACACCCATGATAGGAAGGATCTAACAAGATCAACACATAGAATACAGAGAGCAGAGCGCCTGGCACTCAGTGGTGAGTTAGCGCTGGCTCCCTTCCTAACCATGGCAAGATACTGATCAAACACTACTCCCAGCATTATGGTTATTTGAAATTTTAAAAATCCAAAGGAAGCAAAATACTAATTCCTTTTGTACATATTCTTTTTTTTTAACAAATAAGTTGCATAATTTTTCATTGGCAAACACATTTTTCCTTTCTTCCTATAAATTCTATCTTCCGAAGTGATCCTTACAATTCCTGGCAGCAGAAATGAGTTGGTGCATCTCCATTATGCTCTGTGGTTTTTCTCTCTTCCAGGTCAGTGAACAATTTCCTGATGACTGGCCCAAAGGTAAGAAAAACTTCCTCTGATTTGTTTGGATTTCACTAATCTCAGCATCTTGATCACATGCCAATTTCTTTTCATTATAGCCATATCTTTTATTATATCTATTACGGACAGAAAAACTGTGCGTAGAGGGAGTTAGTGACACAGCCCAAACCACACAGCAAATTAGTGTCAGGGCCAAGATAAGAACTCAGGAGCATTGATTGTGAATTTATAGCCAGAATTTCCGGAGCCAGAAAAGCCAACAGCCTTTCAGAGCCAGGCTGCAGTCACAAGACCTCCTCAGTGCAGTGATGGGATGCAGTTTCCTTTTCTCAAAACGTTGGCATTATACTGCATTATCTCTAAGGACATTTCCAGTTCCAAAATGTTATTTTCTAACATGGTAATGGGATGAGCACATCTGAAAAATTCATGAATTATGTAATTCGGGATCACTTTGGAGAGGCACAATAGTAGAGTGAATAAAGTCAGGTCTAGCGTCTGACAAAACTGAATTTCATTCCTACTTTTTCTATTTGCTGTCTGTGAAGACCTTGGGCAAATTGCTTTACTTCACCTTTCTGAACCTCAGATTTCTAATCTATAAAATGGTTTCTAGTCCACAAGATTATTTGGGATGTTAAATGAGACAACCTGTTTAAAGTGCTTATGTTGTCATTATTTTGGAGGGCAGGAAGAGAGGCGCTTAGCCACTTTAGGGCAAATGTCTCCCCAGTCCAGCTGCTGTGAGTCTGAATTCTGACCCCTGGGTCCTTGCAGGCTTACCTGATCTACTCCAGCAGCGTGGCGGCTGGTGCTCAGAGCGGTATTGAAGAATGCAAATACCAGTTTGCCTGGGACCGCTGGAACTGCCCTGAGAGAGCCCTGCAGCTGTCCAGCCATGGCGGCCTTCGCAGTGGTAAGGAAAGCCTCGGCCACAGCTCCCTGGACCCCCTGGCCACAGGTTAGAGCCCCACTCTCCAGGGATGGCCCCTTGTCTCCTCCTCCTCTACACCCTAATTCCTCATGTGGTCTTTACTCTCAGGTCATCTCCCTCATGGGGATCTTCTCTGTTCCATCTCCAGCTCTTCTTTCCTACCTAGAGAGCTTTTTTCCTTCTCCCCCAACACCCTCACTGCCCAACAAATGGACCCTGCCTCACACCCAGTCCTATATCATCTTTGACCTCCCAATTGGCTAAAGGCTTCCTCACAATATAAATAACATCAGGAGGCAGGTAGGGGTCATAATTCCTCTTAGCCCCTTCCTTCAGCAGGCTCAGCAGAGAGGTACAAGGCAAGTCGGAACAGGCTTGGAGACCAGATTCCCATGGGGAAGATAGAGTGGCCATGCCAGTAACTACAAGAGCTGGCAGTCAGAGGTTCTTTTCAGAACTAGTGGGTGCATGCCTCTCAGGGGATGGGTTCTCTATAATCTGGCCTTCAGATTCATCTCCCTCCCCATTTCTAACTCAGGCTCTTTCCTGCCTAAATCCTTTACAACCAGGTACATCAAAGAAAATCTAGACACCTAATCATAAAGTGTATGACTTGAAAAGATGAGAGGGGAGAAAAGAGCTGAGAACAGGGCCCGAGTAAACCCTGGAGGAGAGTAAGGTCCATTACAAAGGTGGGGAAAT
This sequence comes from Macrotus californicus, assembly GCA_007922815.1. Taxonomy (NCBI): domain Eukaryota; kingdom Metazoa; phylum Chordata; class Mammalia; order Chiroptera; family Phyllostomidae; genus Macrotus; species Macrotus californicus. Next base: position 20,968 of record VMDR010001950.1, read on the forward strand.
ACAGGATGCAGCTGGAAAAGGAGAGGATAACGGTGGTATTAAAGGAGGGCAGCACGACGGGTATTTCTTTGGGTCGCACCTCCTCCAACTCGCCCAATGTTTGGTTCCCGGCAGCCAATCGGGAGACAGCATTTGTACATGCCATCAGTTCTGCTGGGGTCATGTACACGCTGACTAGAAACTGCAGCCTTGGGGATTTTGACAACTGTGGCTGTGATGACTCCCGCAACGGACAACTGGGTGAGTGGGGATGGTGGGGGGAGGGGCAGGCCAGTAAAGTTCACTTAAACAATGAAAAGCTTGGCGGGTAGCTGGGGGTGGAGGCGGGAGGGGGTGGTGGTGAAGAAGAGTTGTATTCTTCTAGTTGAGGAAAATCGGGGCGAACCCATTCCAGCTGAACCCTACCTTGTGAAACCAGGTTAAAAGTAGCGTGGGCCCTCCTTCTCCTACTGAGTGTTTTTCTTAATGCAAAGGAAAAACATTTCCCGTGGATTCAATCCAGTTGCTCTGCCAGACATGTGGGCGACGTCCTTCCATGTTGCTTGCCTCTGCCTCCTTTCCACCCCTCACCTCCATTGTCCTCCCTCACCCTCTGTGCCCTCCGACTCGACTTCCAACTTGGTTTTTCCGTATTATTTCAATTGCTCTTCTCTCCCCCGCTCAAAGCTCGCGCTCTCACCTTTTTTCGGGCCATTTTGTCCCTTCCGGAAGTCCGTCGCTGGCGGGACAAGCGCACGCTCTGCCCAAAGGCCTGAACTCCGAGTATAGAGGGGCGTACCTGCACCTTGTAAAGAATCCACTCGGCAACTACTTACGTCATGAAGGCCTAACCAAGGGATTGGGCGCGTAAAAGTGGCAAAAACAAATCTAGGCTGAAACTAATCTGGAGACAGGGCACTCACCTAACCTTAATCTCTCCCCATCTCAGAGCCCCCCAATTAGAAACAGCTGTCTAGGAGGCTCTGCGCCGCCTGCTCAACGACCTTTCCTTCATCTGCACTTTTCCAGGGGGTCAAGGCTGGCTGTGGGGAGGCTGTAGTGACAACGTGGGCTTTGGAGAGGCAATATCCAAACAGTTCGTTGATGCCCTGGAGACGGGACAGGATGCCCGGGCAGCCATGAACCTGCACAATAACGAGGCCGGCCGCAAGGTGAGTCCTACAGCCCCTTGGGATTAGGCAGCTCGCTCCACCTACTGCCACCCCTAGGTGAGGACAATTCTTCATTTAAGTTTGGAAAAACGAGGTGCCAAAGCGATGTTAGACGGTAGCTAGACGCCTTGCTACCCTCCAGAGGCAGAAGAGACTCCCCACGCGCTTAACCCCTGGTTCGCTCACTTCTCTCTCCCTAGGCCGTGAAGGGCACCATGAAACGCACTTGTAAGTGCCACGGCGTGTCTGGCAGCTGTACCACGCAGACTTGCTGGCTGCAGCTGCCTGAGTTCCGCGAGGTGGGCGCGCACCTGAAGGAGAAGTACCACGCAGCTCTCAAGGTGGACTTGCTGCAAGGTGCTGGCAACAGCGCGGCCGGCCGCGGCGCCATCGCCGACACCTTTCGCTCCATTTCCACGCGGGAGCTGGTGCATTTGGAGGACTCCCCAGATTACTGCCTGGAGAACAAAACTCTAGGCCTGTTGGGCACGGAAGGCCGAGAGTGCCTGCGGCGCGGGCGGGCCCTGGGCCGCTGGGAGCGTCGCAGCTGCCGCCGGCTCTGCGGGGATTGCGGGCTAGCGGTGGAGGAGCGCCGCGCGGAGACCGTGTCAAGCTGCAACTGCAAGTTCCACTGGTGCTGCGCCGTCCGCTGCGAGCAGTGCCGCCGGCGAGTCACCAAGTACTTCTGTAGCCGCGCGGAGCGGCCACGGGGGGGCGCGGCGCACAAATCCTCGAGAAAACCCTAAGGGGCTCCTCTCCCCACTCCTTTCCCCTTTGTCCTTGGCTTCTTTTAGAGACCCCAGTAATAGAGGAACCTAGGGAACGCGGATCCCGCACTCACAAGCCCAGGGATCCTGAGAGAGAGGATGCAATCTTCGGAGCTTGTCACTTTCCAACCTGTTTCCCCAGTTCTGCTGCACTCCTGGAGCTGTCTGAATCATCCTCACAGCCCACCCTCAACGTGTGAGAACTCTGAGATTTTGAGCTATTGATCTTCTTCGGATGAGGATGAAAATAGGCGTTCCTGCACCCCTTCCTAGTTACCTAACGCCGGACCTAGCCTGTGGAGCCTTAGGAACAGGAAGACTCCTCAAGCATTTAGGGCCCGCCTGGGTAAAGCCTTGGCTTTTCTCTTGTGCCCATTTTCTTACCGCCCTCCCCTTCCCAGCCCCCATTTTCTGCTGCCACGTCTCTATCACGGATGCATCTTCCTTCTGCAGAGCCACTCCTGTGCTGCTGATTCCCTGCTGTGGGCATAGACTCCCCAGGAACCTCTAATGCTTTCTCTCCCCTTCTCCCTTACCCCCTTTCCCCGAAGAGAAACTGTGAGAAAACTGACCCAGGGAAAAGCATGTCTGGGGGCTGGCTCCTAGAGGTTGAAGATGGGGATAGTGGGAACCCTAGAGTGCTGCCTTGCTGAAAACCAAGGGTGCTACTCATCACCGTCTCTAATGGACTCCATTGGTGGGACGGCGACCTTCCTAGATAGTCACCCAAGATGATCAGCACATACCCACAATGTCTAGAGACCAAGTAAGCTCAGACTGCCAGTCATTTCCTACTCCCGACCCCTAACCTATTTCCCCCCAGCAACCATTTTTACCTCTTCTCCCCCACAGTGTCCTTGTTCCTCTGAGCCAAGACTGAGCTCAATAAAACCAGTTTCCCATTTGGACCCTGTTTGCACCTCTAAAGGCAGAGATCATAAGGAAGAAGGAGCTGAGACCCTTCCTTTTCACTGACCTGGTTCTCAAACAGTCAGGATCCATGACCTTGGATACTTTCCTTCAATAAGTAAACTTCCCACAATGAAACTGTTGCTAATAGGAAGTTCAGTAGCTTCAATTTTTAATTTATTGCAGTCACTGTGATATGTACCTTTCCCCCCTGCCCCAGGTATTGAACTTATTCTTGGGGACATAGGGGAAGGCGGGTGAAAAATACAACCAGTGGGCCCTCCCCTCTCTCTCACCTTGCCAGAATACCATTCTCTCGAGTCTCACTTCCCTGATGGCCTAAGATTTAGGCCCTAAATAGGTATTCTGGCCTGAGGCTAATCTGCCAAGGATTACTAAATCAACCACATAAATCTTCCATTAATATGTTCACTCTGTAGTAAGAGCTTGCTGCTGTGGTGCTTGAGTCTCCTGGTTCTTGTCTCAGAGAACAGTATAGCAGGGGCTTGCCTATGAAAGAGGACTCTGGGAGGGGAATAGCCAACCCCTGACAGACACTCTGCAGCCCCAAGACCTTCCCAGCCACCTCTTTCCCCAGGTCCGCCCTGGGTCTGCCCTTCAGGGGCAGAACTGGTCAGATGCCAGACAACCTTGTCCCACTTCTCCCAGAGCAGGAGAAAGCACAGAGGAGGTGTGGCTCCAGGTAACAGGGGCCAAGGCTCTAGGGGCCAACCTAGGAGAGTGCGAGGGCTCCCGTACTCCAAATGGAGACAGCGGCCTGGTCCCACTAAACACCTACCGAGGACACAGGTTTCCCTTCCTTCCTTACAGGGGGCACAATCCCCTTCAGGGTCTCCTAGTGCTTCTCTTCCAGCTCTATATGCAAAAGGCCTTTGCTTTTTCCTTCAGCTTTGATCTGGGCACCCTGAGTCTCCCAACTTGCCCTTCCTCCCTCATCAAGCAGCTGCATATACTAACCTGGCTGTCCCATGTGGCAGAATTCTTTGATAGTGTGCAGTAGGAAAACCTGGCAAGGCATTTAGAAATATAAAAAAGTACAATGTTGTAAAGAAAAGCTGCATTCTCTGGGGGCGGGGGGGGAGGGGTGTCTCTCAGCATAGGGGAACTTTTGTGTTTCATATTTAATAACTCCAGGTCAGTACTTGAAATATATAATACTGCCAGAAAGTTCGTTCACAGGTTGTTTTGTATTCCCAAATGGATGTGATTGATATCAGATTCATCTGAGTTCTATAAAGCAAACATCACTGAGCCACCTTAGATTGCATAGCCTTTTTCCCCCGTATTTGTTCATTCAACAAACACTGGAGTGGAAACAGAGTGGTGAACACCACACTGCCCTCCCTGCATTCATGGAGTCTAGGTTCTCTCAGATTCAGTCACTGGGGCTGGGCTCCCCTTTACAAACGCGGACGACTCCAGAACGGCTGCTTGGGAAGACACCTTCAGGTCAGCTACTCAAAATGTCTGTTCTATAAACTGATGCTGAGAAAGGTGTCTGGCTCATTCCACCAACTAGTAAGTTTCGGGGGGTGCACAGTGAAACCCAGGCCGCTCCCTCCTCTTGTGTGCTCTGTAGGGGGACAGAAGCAGAGGGGGGTCCTGAGAAGTGACAAGGACACTGGGGGTGGGGGGTGCAAAACACTGTCTCCTTCCTGTCCCTGGCCTATAAGCCTGCACACAAGCGGGGCTTTCTTTTCTTGAAAAGAATCCCAGCCTCGACTGGCCCTACAGCAGGTCAGGGCAAAGACAGACACAAGGTCGAGCTCCGTGCTGGCGGTGCCCTCACTGGCGGGAGGGGAGGGCAGGGCAGGGCGCTCGCCTATTGTGGGTCCGGATTGGATGCTTCCAGTCATTCATTTCCTTTTAATTAACCCGCATTCCTGGAGGAGAAATATTTATGTTGGCTCCCATAGAGGCAATCCACAGACTGGAAAGAAGAGGGAAGAAAGCCTGCCTTAGCAAAACAATATCTCTAAAGAGCTCAAGAAGAGAAAATAAGAGAACAAAATGCCTTTAAAATAGCCTTCTACCCCCACCGGAGTCAATGAAAACTTCATTTCACATGCTAATCCCCCTCCCCGCCCCCTTCTCTTCTCACAGCACCTTTTCCGAAAGTGTTTGGGAAAAGTCTTCGCAGTCAGTACACAGCTCCCTGCAGCTCAGACTCCTCCTTGTGTTAGTTCAGGGCCCCAAGTGGGGCTCTCGCTCCAATGGCAGCTTTTTTCTCCCCCCCTTTAACTTAAACAAAGACTTCGGAGTTCATCAACCTCCCACTGAAATTCACAGCTGCTGAACAAACTAATCCCCTCTCCCGGCCTTTCTTCCCTTCAATGGGCTCTTGGCTTCAAAGACACTTTGGGAAAGGACTTTGCTGGGGCTCACACTGCTTCATCAATAGAAGTTAGTGCAAGTATTATCTGAAGAGCAAGTGGCTTTACAAACAAATACTGCCTAACAATCCCTTCCTCTCAAACACACACATCCAGCCCCTGCAGACATGATGGGATCTACAACAGGATTAGATATAGCACCCCCTGGCTTCACACCCAGCCCCTTTGTGCGGCTGAGCTCAGCCCTGAAGCGGTGTGGGGAGAAGCCTGGAGCTGACTGTCAGGCACGGACGGACACACACAGCAGAGTGGCCGCGAATGCTGCGAGGGGAGTCTATTTCGGTAACACCCTCCTTCCTTCAACTTCCTTCACTCCTCATCTGTCCCCAAGCCTCTCCCATGCTTTATTGGGGTACAGGAAACAAGAACAAAGAGGATTAGGAAGAGAGGTTAAGAGCAAAATAGGACCCAGGAGACAATTATCAGGAGATGACTGAGGAAACCAAACCGACGGCTTTATTGCACATTAAGTACATCAGTGTTTCAAATGTAGCATCCAACCCTGAAACTGCAGCCCGAGGAGGCAGCCTTGAGACATGTGGGGGCTGAGGGGGACAAGAGCCTCCAACCTTTGAGGAGCAGTGCTAAAAGAGAGTCTTTTGTCAATGTGGTACCTATGCCAGAGCTGGGCTTACACTCACAGAATGCATGGTCTAGGGCCTTGGACTCCTGACTCAGACCAGGGCTCAGACAGGTCAAGTCAGGAGCTGTTCCCCATAGGCAGTGGTCCCTCTGCTCCCATCTCATAGGCTAAGACAGCTCCCACAAAAGGCAGTGCACCCCTTCTACCTTCCACCCAACCTCACCCACTCCTAATGATGCTGGCAGATGAGATGTTCCTTCTGACAAGAGCCAAAGTTCCTTCTCTTGGTTATGCTCAGCACCCATCCCTCAGGTTCATGACTTGTTCAAAGGATGAACAGTCAACCCTACTCCAGCCTGCGGGGCTCAGAGAAATATGGAGCTGGAAATACGAAGTCAGAGGCAAGTAGAAGGTAAAGTCAGGCTCATAACCCATGGAAGGAGAAAAACAAAAGACCTAAAAGATGGGTATTGCAGAGGTAGACTTGGCTCCTGCTCACCCTCTTAGAAGCCACTTAAACAGTGTCTCCAACGGAGAAGACACCCTGCCCCAGGTCTTGTCAGAATACAGCATCGGGGAAGTGCAGAATTGGCTCTGTGCTCTGCCTGAGGCTGAGCAAGCCTTGGGCAGACCCTAGAAGGCCAGGCACACCGGGGTAGAAAGCAGGCACTCTGCTGGTTTGGAGCCAAGGCTACAGCATCATATACCCAGCAGCAAAAAAGAGGGCTGGGAAAAACAAAGAATTTGTTCTGAAATTCCCTTTTCTGCAGGGAGAAGAATTAAGTTAACAATCGAAGTGACCTCCTGGTATGAGAGGCTGCCTGGCTTAGACGTGCAGCTTATGAGCAATGGTGAGAACAGCCTTCAGGACAGGCATAAAGCTGGAGACCTCGCTGAAGCGGCTGCAGCCCACCACCTGGGCATGCACTGCAAGGCCCTGCTCAAAGCTTCCTGCGTCTGCACATCGGGCAACCTCGTGGAGCCCAGCCAGGACATGAGGCGAGAGCTGTGGAGGGATTGGCCCTTAGGTTAGTAAGCCCAAACCAGCCCCTACCCTAGCAGCATGGAAAGGATAAGAGATGACTTAAGTCTGGAGCCCTGTCCAGGGAAAGTGAATGCATTTTGTGGGGAACCCAGGTTGGTGAGACCTAAGGGGAGGGGACACTTGAGCTCCCTTTGGCCATGGGTGATGGTGGAAGGGCAAGGGGCAGAGGAGCACCACTGAGTGTACTTACTGTCCCCTCGCAGAGCTTCTCATATAGACATTCGAGACGTTGGGTGGCCTCATCCAGCTTCCGTCTGGTCTTCTGCAGGGAGGAAAACAGATTCTGATTCTGCCCCTAAGCCTAACACTACCCAGGACTATAAAGGATCACAGTAGATTAGAGCTAGAATGGCTTAAGGCTGCTTCTTTCATTTCGGAGGAGGAATTCAAGGCCTGCAGAGGGTAAGTGACTTGCTCAAGCTGACACAGCCAGTGAATGAATAGCAGCAAGTTTCCTGACCCCTGGTTTGACCCCCCTGCCAGAACTCCCACTGCTTTTCCAAGTGTTGAGTCTCCATGCTGCTGAGTCCTGCTACCAAGGAGCTGGACTTCAGACCAGACAAGTTCACCCCCTCCCTCACCCTGCATGGACATCAAATAAGTATAAGATACAGACAACATGTCAAGGGACAGAGAAAAGAGTCACACAAAGAACTGACCCAGAGCTAAGGGGTCCTGGAACCAGCTAAGAGTGTGAAGAGGGCACCACGGCGAAGGTGCAGACTTACTAAGTCCGTGGCAGACTGGAAGCAGCGCTTCAGAAGTGCCTCAAAGCTGGTTTTCAAGGACTGATGCTCTGGGGGCAGGTCCTTCCTGTCCACCTTCTCTGGTGGCTGTTGCTGAGGAAGAAGTGGAGAAACAGGACAGATAGGCAAGCTGTCCTTCTCGTAGCTCCCCTAAGGACTAGTCCTCAGTGACTCAGCATCACACCGTACTCACTAGAGTGTAACAGAGTTGGGGAGGGGCACCCTCTCTAGTAAGGACATTTGCTGTTTGCCCCTCTCTATTCCCCAGCTCAGAGTCTGACTCCACCTTTAGGAATGAGGCCCATATACCAAGCTCCCTGCTCTTCTATACCCAAGGAGGGCTGGAAGGTTTCCAAGGGGAAGGGAACACATTGTCACCTGCAGGCTGAGTTCTCCTGGTGCTCCAGGGGGAGTATGACCCACACTGGGGACAGGGGGCTGTGAGGAAAGGATCCCTCGTGGCTCCAAAGTAAGGCTCATAACTGGAGCAGTAATTGGTGCTGGGGACATAAATGTCTCTGGCACCTAAAGACAGAAAAAGAGAGGCACATGAGTCTAACCCGAGAGACTACCCAGGCCCTGGTTTGAGAGAGTGAGCAGGGTTAGAAATTATGAGTGAGCAGGGGATAGAATAGTGAGTAGAAAACCAGGAAGTGGGAAGACTGGTGTACACAGGGTGGGGCAGAAGTAGGTTTACAGTTGTTTGTATGGAAAATAATACAATAATTAATAAATAATAATACAAGAATTGTGTTTTGCATACTCACAATTGTAAACCTATTTTTGCCCACCCTGTACATGTAAGAAGGAAAGAGGGGGGAGGGGAGAAGAGTGAGTGTGAAAAGAGAGGGCAGGATGCTTGCCTGAGGATGGGAAGGACTGGGCTGAATTCTCTTAAGGAAGCAGAGTGTGGGTGGGTGGTAAATGTATCGGGGGCGGGGCGGGGGGGGGGGACTGGCCTGTCTCCTCTGGAGGTCTGCCCGGGGAGCTGGAGCACTTTTCAAGGGATCTTGAGGCCCTGTATAATACAAAGATACAGGTATTTAGGGGCATGGTCAGGAACATTGGAAATTCCTAGTCTGAAGGCTATCAGAATTATTTTAGCTGGAGTCTGCCACACCTCCCTCTGAAGACCAGTCACACTCTCAGTTGACACTCTCCAACCCAAGGAGACCCAGTTCACTGGCTTGAGGAAGAGACTCCCAAGGTGGTACTGGGGAGGGGAGGAGAGGCAGACAATGACTGAGCAAAGGAAAGCCATGGAAAGAAGACTGACCTGGTTGAGGAGTCAAGATGCCAGTGGTTTGGATGGTGCTAGAGCATGGAGCACCTGGCCCCCATGGAAGGTGTGCTGCAGGGAAGCTGACAGGAGGGGCTGGGGGTTGGGAGCTCATAGGGCCGAGACCTGGTGGTCCCACAGGAAGGAAATGGAGCAATCGAGCAGCCTCAGGCAGGGGGGCAGGGCCAGGCTGCATGATTCCGGGGGGTGCCATGGGTGGAGGGGGACCAGGAAGAGGCCATGTTCCAGGGAATCCCACGGTGTTAGGAGCTTGTGCCCTTTGCCCTCTTAACAGCTGTGGCTGAGGTAAAGCTGAAGTGGAACAGAAACAAGTCATTTGTCACCAAATTTCAATTTGGGAGAGACTCAAAGCACATGAGGGGGGAATAGGCAGCGATAATAATTTGCAAAAACATAATAATAACAAATGATGAGTTAATACCTTTGTATGGAGATCTACCACATACAAAGTACTTTAAACTGTATCCCTTATTCAACTCTCAAAAAAACGTTGTGGGGTTGAAATAACCAACATAACAACTACTCTTACTTTTCAAGAGAAACAGTATATTGCCCACAGGTATAAAGTCAGTAAGTGATAGTACTGGGAATTCTGACTTCAAATCCCAAGCTCCCCCCACTGAATAAGCACACTGCCTCCCAAATCCATGCTGGCCATGCTGATGGTCTTCCTCTCTGTTCTGCCGAGACAGATCACTTGTTCACTTACCAGGCCTTACCCCAGGGCCCAGGGGCAAAGGTTGGGCTACCTGGGGCTCAGGTGCCCTGTAGTCTCTTATATTCTGCATTCTGGGGCCTTGATAAGGGCCAGGATGGGACAGTGCCACGGGCATCACTAGTGATGACTGAGGTGTGAAAATCCTTGGCCTTGTAGATGGAGTGGGAACCTGTGAAGAAAAAAAAGGATTAGCACTTGAGAAGGGAAAAAAGGGTAAGCAACTGAAAATAGAAAAACTATAGAAAAAAATGAAACAAAAAGCTAGTTCTTCAAAAAACAAAGTCGATAAATCTCTATAAAAACTGACAAAGAAAGAAGATACAAGTCATCAAGATCAGTCACCTCTGATCTCAGACTTCGAGTTACACTACAACACGACAATAATCAAAACAGAATGGTATTGGCCATAACACAGACACAGAGACCAACGGAACAGAATTGAGACCTAAGAAATAAACCCACTGAATGCAGGCAAATAACTTTTGACAAAGAAACCAAAAATATAGAGCGAAGGGGGAAAAAGCCTCTCCAATAAATGGTGTTGGGAAACTTGGAAAGTCACATGCAAAAGAAGAAACCAGACTGCTATTTGTAACGATACACAATGGATCAAAACCCTAAATGTAAGACCTGAAGCAATAAACTATATAGAAGAAAACATAGGCCTTATGGACCTTGGTCTTAGGCAGGACTTTATGAATTTGACCTCAAAAGCAAGGGAAGTAAGAGCAAAAATAAATGAATGAGACTATATTAAACTCAAAAGCTTCTGTACAGCAAAAGAAAACTGTCCACAAACAAAAAGGCAACTAGGCAACTAACTGAATGAGAGGAGATACCTGCTAACAACACCTCTGATAAGGGGTTAATATCCAAAATATTTAAAGAATTCATACAACTCAACAACAAAACCCCAAACAATCCAATTTAAAAATGAGCAGAAGAACTGAACACTTTTCCCAAGAAGACACACAAAGAGATATATGAAAAGATGTTCAACTTTACTAGCTATTAGGGAAATGCAAACCAGAACTACAATGAGATGCCACGTCATGTCTGTTAGAATGGCAATTATCAACAAGACAGGTGATGACAAGTGCTGGAGAGGTTGGAGAGCAAAGGAACCCTCACTCATTGCTGGTGAGAATGTGGACTGGTGCAACCACTAAGGAAAACAATATGGAGGTTCCTAAAAAAATTAAGAATAGAGTTACCACATGACCCAGCAATCCCCCCAAATTCAAAAACATTTATTTGTAAAGATACATGGACCCCCATTTTCATTGCAGCATTATTCACAGCAGCCAAGACATGAAAACCACCAAAGTCTCCTTAGACAGATCATCGGACAGAGAAGACATGGTACACATGCACAGTAGAATACTATTGAGCCACAAGAAAAGATTACACACTACCATTTGCGAAAACAAAAAATGGATCAGGAGAATATCATGTTTAACAAAATAAATCAGATGAAAAAAGTCAAGAACCATATGATTTCACATATGTGTGGGTGTAAAATCAAAAGCAACAAATGAACAAACAAGACAAATACCCTGGCTGTGTAGCTCAGTTGGTTAGAGCATCATCCCAATACGCCCCAATATGCCAGGTTGTGGGTTGGATACCCGGGACATACAGAAGCAACCCATGAATGCATAAATAAGTGGATCAACAAAGTGATGTCTCGCTCTCTCTCTCTCCCCCTCCCCTTTCTCTCTAAAATCAATTTAAATTTTTTTAAAAAGACAAACAAAGGCTCATAGACACAGAAAATAGTATAGTGGTTACCAGAGGGTAAAGGGAATGTGTATGTGGGGGGTGGGGGGTAGTAAAGGGTTAAAGGGGTCAAAGATATAGTAACAAAAAGAGATTTGACTTTGGGTGGTAAACACACAATGCAATATACAGATGATACATTCCAGAAATGTGCACTTTAAACATATATAATTTTATTAACCAATGACACCTCAATAAACTTAATTTTAAAAAATTTCTTAATAGATCAGGGATGAAACAGGGAATATTACAACAGACCATTCAGCCATTAAAAGGATACTAAAGGACCACTACAAAAATAAATTTACATTCATAAATTTGACAATTTAGGGGGAAAAAAGGGTCAATTCCTTAAGAACTACAAACTACTAAAACTCAGTCAAAATTAAATAGATAACAAATAGTTCTATAACTATTAAAGGAATGAAATTTGTAATTAAAAAACTTTCCCCCAAATAAATCCCTAGGGCCTAGCCAGTTTCACTGGAGAGTTTTACCAACCATCAAAGAATTAACAAAGAGTTTACACAATATCTTTCAGAAAATGTAAGAGACATTTCCTAACTCATTTTATGAGGTCAGCACTACTACTGTGACCCCAACACCCAAGACAGCATAAAATAAAACTACAGACCAATATTCCTGATAAACTCGGACACAAAAGTCCTCAGCAAAATTCAAGCAAATCAAACCCAACAATGTATATTAAAAAATAATATACCACAATCAAGTGGGATTTATTCCCAGTCATGCAAGGCTAGTTCAATATATTTAAAAATCAATCAGTGTATTCACCCTAACAACAAGCTAAAGAAGAAAAATCATTTGATTATATAAAATGATGCAGAAAAAACACCTGACAAAATTCAATACTGACTCATGACTCAGCACACCAGGAAGAGATGGGAATCTCCTCAGCCTCATAAAGAGTGCAAACATATAAAATTACAATTGGCATGGAAGACTAGCAGAGAAAAAGATGCAAAATATCTCACAAATATGTTTTTGATTACTTGTTGAGAAGATAACAATTTAATACATTTGGTTAAATAAAATATATTCACAAATAAAAAAAAAGAATGTGTTGAGAAACTCTACAGCTAACATCATACTTAATGGTGGAAGATTGAATATTTTCCTTTTAAGATTGGAAACAAGGCAAGGCTGTTCACTCTTACCATTCTTATTTTCGTGCTACAATAAGGCAAGAGAAAGAAATTAAAGGCATACAGGTTAGGGAGAATAAAAAAAAGAAATAAAACTATTTGCAGACAACATGACTGTCTACACAGAAAATCCCAAGGAATCCACAAAAAAACTAGAACTATTAAATGAGTTCAGGAAACTCATTATTGAACATTAAAAAGTCACAGGATACAGGATTAACACACACATACACAAATCAATTGCATTTGTATATAGTGAAAATGAACGGTGGAAATCAAAATTAAAAATGTAATGTCATGGGATTTTTAAATTGCTCAGGAAAAAATTAAATGCAGGGGCGCCTCAGTGCTCATCATTAATTAGTTCCAGAACTCACGACCAGTGCCGAACCCAACCAGTACTGAACGGATTTTTCCCGTAAGAAATTTTCCCTTGTGGGGCCCATCGTGCCTCACACAAGTTCTAGCAAGCGTGACAAGTCCCAAGCAAGCGCCAAGGCCTGAAACTTTTTTTCTCGTCAAAATACGACGCACACCAGGTTTGACGAGGTCTGAAGCTAATGAGTTCTGCGCTACGACTGTACTTAGGTGTGAAATGAACAAAACATGTGTCGGGATCTGCATGATGAAAATGATAAAACACTGATGGAGACAGCACTGGAGAGACATACCATGTTCATGGATGAGAAGACTCAGCATGGTGAAGATGTCAATTCTCCTTACATTATTTTATAGTTTTGATACAATTCCTGTCAAAATTTTAGCAAGTTTCTTTGTAGACATAGACAAGCTTATTCTACAATGTATGTGGGAAGGGCAAGGTCCTAGAATACACGAAGAAGTTTTGAAAGAGAAGAATAAAGTGGAGGAATTACTCTTCCTCGTGCCAAGGTGTGCTCCACAGAGGGAGCAATCAAGACAGAGTGGAACTGGCAGAGGGATAAACTCATGGATCGATGGGACAGAACAGAGGACCGAGAAATAAATCCACGTGAATATGCCCAATTAATTTTGTACAAGGGCACAAAACCAATTCAATGGCGGAGGAACAACTTTTTCCATGAATGGAGATACATTGGCAAGAAAATAAAGCTTGACTTAAACTTCATACTTTACATATAAATTAACTCAAAGTAACATGAACTTAAATGTAAAACTATAAAATTTCTAAAAAGAACAGAGGAGAAAATTTGGGGGCCTTGGACTAGGCAAAGAGTTCTTGGACTTGACACAAAAAACAAGACCCATAGAAGGAAAACAGTAAATTGGACCCTATAAAATGAAAAACCTTTGCTTTGTGAAGGACTCTGTTAAAAAGATGAAAAGATAAATTCTTACATAATCACATACACACAAGTACATGTAAAAGTGGTGAAATCCAAATCTACAATGTGAATCTATGGGTTATACTAACGTCAATTTCTTGGCTTTGTTACTGCACTGTGGTTGCTGTGCATGGTGGATGGGGGCGTGGGGTGGGGTGCAGCTGGGATGCATGAGACTCACCAGTACGTTTGTTTGTGACTTCCTATGACTATAATTATTTCAAAATAGAAAACACAGACGGAGAAAGAAGAAAATAAGGGAGAGGAGGAAGTGGGAAGAAGGGGAAGAAAGGGTCTTGGAATTGATGATGGGACAGGATGAATGAATCACCAGAGCTTCTGCCTGATATCTCTATTTACAGTCTCATTGGATTTTGTTCCCCAGCCTCTCCAGTAGGCTTCTGGTATCATAAGTTAACAGCACCCTATCCACCCGGACAGACCTAGGGGCCAGGAACCTAGGGATCAGTCCCCCCTAAACTATCACCACTTTCTGCCCATTCTCCCTACTAAGTATCTCAAATGCAACCTCACTCTCCAGCTTCAGGTTATTTCACATTCTTACCATGCCTTGCTATGTAGCCTCCTAACTGCCTCCAGCCTTACCCTTTTTCTTAACACAGAGCTAGTCATTCCCCTGCATAAGACTATTCGATAGCTCCTGACTGCTCTCAATTTCAGGGTCAAGTCTAAGTTCTTTAGCTCAGACTGCCAGGTCCTTCCTGATCTAACTCCTGTTACCCCAGCTTCATCTAAGAACACTCCACTGCCACAAGGCCTGTTTGCAGCCTCATTAAAATGCCAGTAGTTCCTCAAATGGGCTTCGCTTACTATCCCTTCAATGCTTTGGCATGCTTTTCCTTCTGCTCAAAATAAGTCTCCACCTACCCCTTTCTTTGTCTAAGTAACTTTTAATCTTCAAGACTGAGATCACACATCACACTCACCCTGAAATATTCCCCAAACTTCCCACCTGCCACAGTAAACTGCTTTCTTCTGTGTGACCCCACAGCACCTCATACAGCAATTATGGCCTTCATGAATTTTATTGGATTTTTTCCATGTCTTTCCAGTAGACTGAGCTAATTAAGGGCAAGGACCATGGTTTGTGTGCCTAAGAGCCTGGAAGTTGTTCAATAAATAGTTATCAGAAAAATAACTGGATCTATGCTTTATGAAGTCAGGAGTTTCCATCATTTCTGTTTACTAATATATTCTAAGTGCCTAGAACCATGCCTGACACTTGGTAGATATTAATGAGTATTTCTGAATGAATGAACAAATAAGTGAACAAACAAGGTGTTACCTGGTGAGAAGACTGGAATCCCAATTTGCAAGACGATGTCTCTTTAGAGTGGGGGGTAGCCCCCACAATGACGCGGGGAAAGGGGAAAGCAGGAGACTGTTGGCCCAAGACATCAGTACCCTGGGCATGAAAAAGCCGGTCTCTCAGCTGCTGAATTTGTGGCTATGAAAGTCATAATAATGAAGAACTGAGTTAAGTACAATTAAAACAAGCAAATATTCTCTTACAAGCCTGGCCTCACAGAGCATTCAAACTTCAGCTGACCCTCTACACTCTAGCCACCTTAGATGACTCGAAGATCCCTAATTCCTGGCAAGCCTCTCTTTGCTGTTCTTTTTGCCTAGATCACTCTATGCCTGCTGGTAAGCTACTTCTCTTTGAAGGTCTAGTTCAACAATTTTAACCATTCAGAAGTCTTCCTTGACTTCTGTGGGCAAAACCAGCCCCTTCCCTGGAGTTCCACTGTGCTTACCATAAGCTTCTGTTATAGCACTATGAGTTAGTGACATCTGATTTTCCCCCAAGAGATTGTGAGCTTCCTGAGGGACTAGATTTTATTTATTCTGGGAACGTCAGCATTTAACATGGAAGTGCTTGGCCAGTGTTAGATGACTGAATGAAACAGTTTGCTCTTTCCACATGGCCCCACTCACCTGAGCACAGTCACTGGGTAGGTAGCTCATGGCAGTGGCCAGGTTGCCCTGGGCTGCCAGGAGGTTGGCATACTGAGTGATCCGGGAGGTGGTGGCAGGGCCTGGGCTTACCCCATCAGGACCCTGCATTAGCTCCAAGCTCTTGTTTAGAACCATTACCTTCTCCATCAAGTCCTAGAGGAACAGGGATGAAGGTGGTCAGCCTTCTTCAACAGACATCCTGCTCTCTAAAACCAGGCAGCTCACCCAGGGACTTCCCAATGTGGATGGGAGGGTACCTGGCCACAGCCAGGAGAGACAGAGGTGATGACATACTGCAGACATGACAGGTAAAGAAGGGCCTCACCCCTCAAGCTGTTAGCCTTGGGCTCAAGTGGGGCCATCGGGGTCTTGGTTCTCGTACATCTCTATCTCGTTTTTCGCTCCCTTTACCCTTTCTGCTAGTACTACATCAGCAATTTCAGGCTCATACTATTTTTTAATGTGTCACCTTGCCTCCCCATGAGTCTGTGACCCTCATCTTCTCTAGTCACCTGCAGAATGTCTGGTACAATTTAGATCCATAGAATCTTTTACAGCAGTTAATAGAAGGCTCAGGCTCACAATTACTCAGATATAGAATAAACCTGTATAAGCAAATCTGAAGTAGGAAAGCATTATGAAGCTTAATACCTAAGTAGCTGCTGCTAAGTCTCCCTGACTGAGAAGGAAGGAGGTGATGTAGCTCATTCTTGGGAGAAGGTCTCAGACATGACGGGCCCATCTCTCTTCCCTAATACCCTGACCCCAGCCTGGGTACCCAGAAGACTCACTCTGATGTCCCTGCACATCCTCACCACTGGCCTCTCCTAAGGGCCTGGAATGGAGGGATGGGGGACCTGCAGAGAAGGGGTACCTGTAGAGCCATGGGGGATGAAGCCTGGCGGGATTTTGCCCAGCACTCCACCAGCCGCTCCACATTACCCGAGCACACATAACAGAGTCTGGCTTCGGAGGTGAGTGCCCTGCTGCCCTCCTGCTCCATGCGAGCACCCAGCATGTCTGCAGAGAGATGGAAACTTCTTTAATGTCACAGCTTCCCTTTGCTCCTCCTCCTGTTCCTGTTTGGAAATGGGTGGAGGATCAAGAGCTATGGGACAAGCAGCCACAGTGGCTTTGGACCATACTGAGGCTCACCGTTCTCTACAGTGAAGGACAAAGCTCTTGCTTCAAGACATGACAAGAAAAAGTAAAACAGGACAACAAATGAAAGTAGGGGCATGCACTATAGTCCTTGCCCCCCAGCTGAACCAGAGCTCAGCTCTGATAGCATGGCCTGGCCTCCCAGAGCTTGGGCTTCTCTTCTGCTTCCTTCATCAACATGTCCACTGACTCCACCCTGGAGTCACACTACTCCATCCTAAAGCCTAGGGCCACCTACCACAGAGCTCAGGAAATTTCTCTGGCCCTGAGTATGTCAGTAGCAAGGCCAGTGCCTCTCTCCAGTTCTGCAGGCTACAGGAACACACCATATCCTCCCAATTCTTCCGTATAATACAGGCAAGCAGCTGGAATGGGCAGAGAGGAAAAGAGGCCATCACCACCCATCCAGCACAGGCAGCAGGAGTCATGCATAGGAATGTGCTAGAAAAGCCACTCATGAGCAGGCTTCCTGTTAGACCACTGACTAGGGGCTCAGGGTGAGGTCAGAGTGGTTAAAGTGGGAAGAGAAAGAGTTTGGAGATCCTCAGTACACCAGTCCCAAGGTGTAGGCATCCACCTGACAAGGTCCAAGTAATCCCCTCCTCTCCTCCTGCATGGTGGGCAGTTACCGAGGAGATTCTGGTTTTCTTCTTGGCCAAGTAGCGCTCCTGTGTTTTCTTCAGCAGATCTGCACCCCCAGCCTGGGCCAAGATAATGGCATCGGCAAAGTGCTCTTCCTTCAGACACAGCTCCACAGCAGGGCCCAGTTCACCGAGCAGGAGAGCCTGGCTCAGCAGTCCATCTGTGTCTGCAGGCAGAGGCATCCCCTCCACATCAGCCTGCTTGCCCTCAGACCATAAGCTGCCTGTCCCCTGCAGAGCCCACAGCACACCTCCTGAATCTGTGTCACTCAGCTTCCCTTGCCCCAAACAAACTCCCACGTTTCATTCCTCAACAACTAAATGTAGTGGGGTGTCCTGGGGTGCCCAGGTCCAATGGTAAGTCTCTAAGGAGACAACCCAAGGTGAGGGAGAGACTCATGTGGCAGCATCACAGGTATGATGTGTGATTGCAAAGCAAGAAAAGGGTCACAGTTCCTTAAAGCAAGAACACAAAAGGAATGAAAAAATAGTAGATAGCCTTCCACAGGAACGACAAATCCATGAAAGTCAAAGAGTGCTGTAACCAGTGACAGAACCACCAGCATTTGAGATGGTGGGAGGGAGGCCAGAGGTAGGGGACAAGAAGGAAATGTCCTCAAGTCTGAGAACTCGGAGCCCACCTACTCCCATGCAGAGGGTTCTCTCCCTCAGGGTCAGGGTACCTTCTGTGATGGAGATCTCCCATGGAGTCATGTTCTGAGGGACCAGCTCATCAAAGAAGGTTGAGGAGGCAGAGACTTCCTCTGTGGTGTGTTTGGAGGCCTGTATAGGAAGGACAGAGGTAGCTACTTAGGAAATGAACCATGAAGACAGAGAGCTGACTTAGTAGTGCTGTCTGGAGGCTCTACTATATCTGGCCCTCAATGGGTAAAGTTAAAAGAATGAACAGGTAAGGTTTGGGCAGGGCTCTAGTTCATGGTTAAAACATAGCTCCACTCCCAGACCAGAAGCTTACGGACTCTGTGTCTCATTGTGGTCCTAAGAGAGGAAGGAGTCTCAAGACTTCTACAGAAGCTGAGCACTTCATGAGAGCAAAGCAAGGGGCCAAGAAGGGGAAAATGCCCTAAAAGCAGGTCTCTTGTCCTACCGTAGGTCTGGCTGCCTGGGCTCCTAACGCACCTGGCTGCAGAAGGCCTGTTGTCTGTTACTATTGAGGTCATCTCCCTTGGGCTGAGGACTCTCACCCAGCCCTGAGTTGCTCTTCAACCAAGTGGCCACCTGCAGGGAGAGACCTATGAGTACCACTCTCCCTAGGACAAGGTCAAACAAATAAGCAGTGTGCTTTCTTCCCACCTCTAAACCCTACCAACTAGACTCTCCAAAATCCTTGAGCTGTTTTCTTGGGAAAGAGTCTAACTCCAGGAGGTCCAATGTTTATATATGCATTAATGAAGTCCAGGAAGAGGTATTCTGAGACAGTTTTCACTGACAGGATTCTCTTCTTCTCTGCATATTAAGTACATGATTCTGATGTCAAAGCAGCTTACCTTCTTCTGAAGCTCGTCTTTACTGTATCCTAATAGCTTTAGGAATTTCATTCTGGAGTCTTGCTCCAAGGTCACCTAAGGAACCACAGAACATAGAAGGCTCCATTAAATGAATGTGATTAAGCCTCTCATGCTAAAACTGGACATCTGTGCCAGTGTACCCTCAAATATAGTTCTTTGTACTACCGGAAGTGCCCTACTAAGGCCAACACCATCTCTCCCTTTTTCTGTCCAGACTTGAATCCTGTGGGCTGCAGGCTCAGTGGTAACAAAACCCTTCCTCCCTTCTGCACGAGAACTGAACCTTCAGTTGATCTCCTAGACCTGTTACCCTGATAACCTACTAAGAGTAAAATGTTAGTTGTATTTCTAGGCAATCTTGCTTATGACTGGTAAATTGCATTTGGACTTCAACTACATAAACTATAAATAGTTGATGTGGACACCATGCTCTGGGCTTCCGTGATTGCAAGGATTCTTGTAACTGAATGATCCCTTGCAGAGGCTCTAGAAGCTACACTTTTGAGTTGATACAGGAGATACTGGCTGTGTGGGCCTGAGGCTTCCAAGCCAGGGCAACTTTCACTCCTGCCTGATGTACGTGTGCACTTTAACCCCTTGAACCGGAGCTGTCTTCTGGGAGCTGAAGAAAACGCTGCACTGCTGTGTGGGCTGCTGCAGAGACTGCCCTGGAAGGGCACACCTGCTGCTGCCCTGCGGGCAGGCTGTGGTTCCTGTCCCATGTCTTTCTGAGGAGATGGTACCGAGTGAGCCTTCTGAGTCTAAGTGTCTCATTGAGAAGACTCCTGCTGGAAGTCATGCATACAGTAAACAAAGTCGGCTCACCCACTCAGTGTCCCAGACACTGAGGGCCAAGGCCTCCTGAAGCCCTACCCGAATCTGGGTTTGCTGGTCTGGGCCCTTCATTTTTCCTACACTGAACCATGAGTTCTGACTGCCATCTTTTCCATAGCCTCATAGGGCCTCTCCTTCCATGCTCTCCCGTTGGAAAATGTTCACCCACACTCAGCTTCAGGACCACCCTGATGGACAGCTCTTGGGGAGCTTTTTCAGCCAGACTCCCCTCCACCTGAGTAAAAAGGCTGAATTCCTGATTATTCCCTCTCTCTTGATCACTCCTATTCTCTTTCCCACCCCACCATTCCTGACGCTATTACCTGTATCCTGCTTACAACAAAAACATCTTTTCTCTTTTCTTCCCACATCTTCTTCTAGCTTCATTCTATAGTTGATCTTTTCAAATCCTTCTCCTTCCCAGATTCCTGGTGTCTACCTTCATTAAGTTCTACTATGTCTGAAGCACAGACCCCAAGTCCTTCTCAGACCCCCAGGACGAGGCCCTGTTCTTTCTGCATTCTTCTCTACAATCCCAAAGGTCTGAAGAGCCCTCTCACTGCCTGGCCAGTCAGTCATTTCTCTTTCTTCTGTGTCCCTCTCCTCCTGTCTGCTCATTTCCTTTGATAGCTACAGCACTCCTCCTGGTGTCATAAGCAACTCGAAATTAAATTAGCACCAGGACGGAAGCCATGCCTCCAGAACAGAGCGAGGCTTGAGCCCCGAGTCCCACCACAATGACTTGCTTTGGGTTGCTTGAAAGAAATACAAAGCCTTCTCATGATGATATACTCTTTCAGCTAATCTTCTTCCCTTCCTTTCCCTCACCTTCTTCTCCCTTCCCATCACCTTATCTGCCCTTTGGCATGGCCTGTGGAAGCCTTCACCTTGGCTCTGGTAAAGTATCCAGGACATAAGCAATAGTAGCAAAAAAGGCAAATGTCACTTGTACTCATCAGCTTTCCTAGCCGCAAACAGCCTTTGAGCCTCTGGTAAAGGATGAAGATTTTGTGCAGACAGTGAGTGCTGTGTAGGAAAGAACCTGACAGGGGTTGGGGCCTCTGAAATCTGGGTCAGAGTGTGGTGATGCATCTCCCAGAGTTGACAGAGGCTGGAGTACCCAGTTTTGGGGAAACACTTCTGAGCATCCAGCCTTCAGGCTTCCTACCGTCAGGAACTGCCAAAGCATCTTTTCGCTTTGCTGTGACGCTTGCTGGATCTTGTTCTGACAATAATTGAGGAGATTCCCTGATCCCAGGGCCTCCTGCAGCTCAGCTGACCGCATCAGAAATTCAGATTCTGTGGTGACTTGACTGATGAAGACGAGGTGGAGGCAAGGCTGTGGCACCTGATGGGCAGAGGTGCTGGGAAGGCCGAAAGTAACCAGCTTCCCCCCAAACTGGTAAGGAAAAACAAGAAGGGCACAGGTCATGCCTTCAAGTTAAAAATGAACAGCAAGTCAGGATCACAGGAAAGGCTATGTACTGGTCAGTTCTAGGATAGGAAATCAATAATAAGAGATCTACTGGGGGTGGGACAGGATCAGGAAATGAGTACCAAATGTGCCCCCATATCAAAACCACCTCTGCATTTTAGCATCATCAGCTTAAAATGTCAGCACATGGTACTCATCTTCTCCTCACCTGTCCTGGTGCTACCTTTCTCTCCGCCACCTGGACCAAACACCTGGGCATCATCAGTCTCTATACCCACCACAGCCAAGCAGCAACAAAGTCTTACCTCTTCTTGTTCAATGTCTCTCATGCAGGCCCCTCTGTTCCCAGTGCTAGCACACCTAGATTGCTGGGATAGGTTGCTAGCCTCTAGGTTTTTTTCCTCCTCCAATCCAAGCATTAGACTGACACCCTGTGCTTGTTGCTCCTCAGGAGCTTGAAATGATTCCACGAGGCCACAGGAGAGACCTGAAGTTCCTCTGCCTGTTGTGCACAAAACCCTCCAAACTCACAGCCAGACATACCTCTGCAGGACCTCTCTCCCTGCTCATTTATGTGAGCCTTCCGCGTCCCCCAAGGGCCCACTTCATTCGTGCTTCTGTGCCCTGACCCACCACAACACCTCAACATGAGCATCCTTCTCACCAGTTAGGTACTTTATGTAAAGCACTCAGCACAAACACGGAACTTAGAAAAGATCCTTCACTCCAGCAATTCTCCACCGTGGCTCCATATTAAAATCACCTAGGGAGCTTTCCAGAGTTGCCAGGCTGTACCCCAAACAATAAAATCAGAATCTCCAGAGGTAGGACTAGGCATCAGTATTTCTAAAATTCTTCAGGTTATTCCAGTTGCAGCCAAGGTTGACAACTCCAGTTGTACTCCCCAGCCATTCAGTATTTCCCTTCCGAAGGCCCCTCCTTAGTAAACTTCCCCAAGCAGGATTCTTCTATTGACTCCTACAACACAAAGTCTACACTTCAACTAGTGCTAAACACAACCAGCTCAATTTGGATTGGGGTAGCACTGGGGAGTTTGACAAGGTGCTTACATATATTCTTATTTGACGTTCACATCAGTAAGCTGGGCAGGTATAACTAACTCCATTTTACAGATAAGAACAGTGAAGTCAGCGGTTAAGTGACTTGCCCAAGGTTACCCAGCTGATAAGTGACAGATCAATATTAAGAATTCAAGCCTCTTGACCTCAGAATCCTTCACCTCACTGCCTCCTGACTGGGTTGGTCTTACTTTCCTAATAAAATTGTTGGGTCTAAAAACAAGAGCCTCTACTTTTATGTGTCTGCTTTTAATTCAAACATAAATTTAAAGCACTAGGCTACGTATTGATATTTTAGGGCCCTGCTACTCCTCAGACCAGCAGCAAGGACATCACCTGGGAACTTGTTGGAAAATCAGATCTTGAACCCTATCCCAAAATGAACAAACCAGAATTTGAATTTTAATAAGATCCCTACATGATCTGCATTCATATTAAAGTTTGAAGAGCACTGCTTTAGAGATAAAAATGAACAAGGTGTGGTCCCTATCCTCAAGGAATCTATCACTTAATAGGGTCTTGAGACATGCACATAGATAACTGTAGTACAGTTAGAATGTACCATTACAGGAGTGGGAATATGCGAGATTACAGAAGTGAGGTTAAGTCTGACTAGGAGTAAGATAGGCCTCACGAGGGACCTTGAGAGGCTGTAGCAGGATTCAGTGGCCTGAGAGCAGAGCTGAAGGGTGGGGTACAGACGGAGGCAGCAGAGTTAGGGAGTTGTTCATGGAGCAGAAGGGAGTCAGATTTATTTGGATCATAGAAAACACGTGAGAATAAGGTAGGAATAAAAACTGGAAAGGTACTCATAAATGGGGCTCTGTACATTTTGGGTCAAAGGTTTTGAGCAGAGGAGTGACAGGACGAAATCTACATTTTTTTCATCTTTCCTGCTTTGTAGTCCAACCCTTACATAGCTGCACTACCAGTCCAGACCTGTAAAGGTTAGAGAAAAATCAGGTGGACTCTCAGGCAGCTCTGCATAACCGGGAGGTCTAAAGCAATCAATTCCTTTGATATGGGACTGGCACAGCAAGCAGGTGAAGGAGGAGCGAGGGAAGCCACAGTAGTAACACTCGGCTTGAGCAGTAAAGTGGGCTCTGATCTGAGATACAGGTAGATGAAAAAATATCTCCCACAGAACACAGCTCCATGCTGGGCACATACATGGTAGGCTTCACAAGCACGCACACACACAACCACGCACACACACACGCACCACACTTACAGCAAATGAAATGCCTGCTGGCCTTCTCATCCATTTGGGGGCTTTTTTCAGAGGTGGTATCAGTGATGCTTGGGCCACCTGCTCGGGCACCTGCAATGGTGGGAGAGGCTGGCCTCTGCTGAAGGAAGAAGAGATCTGGGGGTGAAAGGAGACCGGCATTACTAGCCTGAAATGGTGACCTAGCCAGGAACTCCACCTACAAACTCCATTTTGGGAGGAATCCTTGAGATATCCAATCTGGCCCACAAAGGCCAGACTCCCATATTCCAAGGGACTAATAGTGATCGTGGGATTCCCAAGAAGTAGGCTTTCGGAAAGCCTACTGCTTCTAAGGTCTATAGAGGAGTATGATGTAAAGTGGACCTACAGGAGAGAGGGAGGTAGGACAACTCATGCTTCCAAAATCATGGACCCAGTATGGAGGTCCAATGTCCCTGAAATGCCACAGGGAACATCTGAGAACAAAAGTCAAGGTGAAGGTCTCCTTTGCATTGTGGCAGGAACTGACACCCTCCCAGGAAGATGGGCACTGGAGCAAAAGTACCACCCTCCCAGACGTAGGGCCCTGCCCTCCCACTCTTCAATAGTCCCCACTTCTTCCCAGGCCATATGTCCTGTTCTGTCCCCTCAAACAGAGAGAGCCCCTCCCCTCCAGCATTCTCCACTAAGCCCTTCAAACCTTGTCAGCCTGTCTCATCTGCTGGACTTCCCAGCTCCTACCCATCACAGAGTACAAACTGATCCAGCCGTCAAAGGAGGCAGCAGAGAATACTGGAGGGTCCCGAGGGCACCACTGTACATCAAAGCACCAGCTGCTCTGTGTGGGTAGCTTATATACCACCTAATATGAGGGAACACACCGTTAGGGAAACCCTGACATAGGTAAACCATCCCAGATCACACAGGCATCACTGGGTTTCCCCTACCCCCTCATCTCCCATCCAGCATGCCCACACAAGGGCCAGCCTACCTCACTGCTCCCCAGGTTCCAGCACAACACCTGGTTGTCCTTGGCACTACTGAGCAGCAGCTCAGCATCAGCCTGGCTCCATGACACTGACAAGATACCCCTAAAAAGGAAGGAGGAACCAGCATTTGCTGAATGCCTACTATGAATAGGGTACTTTACATATCTCTGATAAATCCCATCCCTACAAAATGAGCAGCCCGATTTCATTTTACAAATGAGGAAAATGAAGCTTTGAAAAATTAAGGAACTTCCAGCAGTCAAGCAGCCAGCATCCAAGTTAATTCCCAGAGCCTAGGCACTGCGTACCATATCACTCTGCCTCCCACAGGTCACTGCAGGATGGCCTGCTTTTTACCCTGATTGTAGAATAGGGACTATGAATCAGCATGGATCAGAGAAGTACCCATCGCTATGGGTGCTTTTAGCTTAGGAGGGAAGTGAGGACCTAACTCTCAAAAGTCCCAAGAAGGTATAAAGGCAACATAGCCTTTTCATCAGAAAGAACCGACTGTGGGGCTGTTTTCTCTGCTGCAAGCCCGAGAGCTCAGCTCAGAGGCAGGCCTGTGTGCAGGACAGACAGGAGCCAAGGCTCTGTCATTAAGGAGAAGTCTTGGAGAAGGCAACCTCATCACCTACACAAATGAGCCATATCCTCAGATGGGAGCCTAGAGACGCTCTAGGGGGCTAAACACTGGCTCCAGTATTTCTCCTGACCCCATCTCCACTCCCATCTCTAGAAATTACATAGAATCTCAGGCTCTTCACCATGACCTCTGGGTCTAAAGGAATTCCTGTTGGTTGAGGCTGGAGCTAGGACTGGGTGACTGTGCGTTCATTGGGATGGCTCTAAAGACAGGGAGGGTGTTTGGTAGCTAAAGTGAGGCATTCGCTGTGCCCTACCCAGGTCATTATGCCCCTGCCCTCCACCAAGGATGCAGATGGAGTTTGAGATGCTACCTGCTATGGCTCTCCAGCACCTTGAGGGGCGAGGAGGCAAAGCGCAAGTCCCACAGCTGAATCACTGGGAGGCGGTCATCTTCTGAACATAGCACCAACTGAGTGGCTATGTCTGGGTGCCAGGCCAGGCCTGAGCAGTGCATCTGTGAACAAAGCAGACACTGTGGGTAACGTACCCTGCTCCTCCCAGTTATGAACTTTTTCTGCCCAGTTGGAATGAGCCCACTCCGAGGGCGGGTTTTGTGTCTCTTTCGGGTGACTGGAAACACCACAGCCATCAGAAAATAAGCGAGGATCATGAATAAGTACGGAGCATTAGAAGCCCCAGTCTCAACTCTGTTTAACCCCTAGGCTTTCCCTCTCAGTAGAAAATCTGTTAGGGGCTGAATTCACATATGCAACAGCTGAAACCAGCCCTGGCCTGGGGAGGAGCAGCTGCCAGGACTAGGCATGAGAGTGAAGCCACAGCCCAAGCCTGTATTTTGCTCCATGACTCACCCTGTTGCTGTGATCACTGACTTTGATGATAGGTTCATTCTTCCTGAGATCCCACACAACTGCCTTGCCGCTGGGGTGAGCAGAAGACAAAATATGTTGAACTTGCCGGTTCCAAGAGAGTGCCTTGATGTCTTCTGGGGGCTGCTGAGGCAGGATGGGGGTAGGAGGTGGAGGACAACCTGTCACCCCTCAGACCAAAAGACGTCTACATTCCACTGCTCCCAATCACCCACAGAAAGCTGAAGAGTAGACATGGGGCCACCCAAACCAAGACAGTCTCTGGGAGCTGGGAGCTGGGAGCTGAGTTGCCCAGAAAGGACCCTTTAGGGTCCCGGAATAGAAGCTGAGACAGCGGCAGGCACATGTGGGTTGACTCTTGCCCCAGGTGCCCTGAGAGGAGAGAGTCCAGATTTGCAAACAGCCCTCAGGGAGAGGAGGAGGAAGGTGAGAAAGGGAGGAAAATGAGGGACAACTGTCATAGAATGGCAATTAAAAAATCTTAAAAGAAATCCCCAAAGAGTGAGGCAGAAAGAAAAGCCATCACTATCCTTAGGGCACGGGTGCTATCAAATTCTTTCTTAACTTACCTCACGATACTGTACGCACAAGCCAGAGAAAAGCCAGGAAGCAAAAGGAGGCCGTTATAGACTGACAGGTACACTCAGAGACAGAGATACACGAGACCCCCAACTGCACGGGAGCCAGACACAGAGACAAGGCTGAACTCTCCCCACAAAAAGTGCAAGGCTCTATCTGGGATTCCCATGCTGGTGCCCTCTGCAGTGAGTCTGCTTAACCTTGCCTAAGCTATACTATGATAATTAGCACCCTCCTTCTCTCTCTCAGTGTCTTTCACTGCCCCTGCTCTCCTTCACTTTCCTTCCAGAAACTCCAAAGACAGTTAATGACCACAAGCCACCCACCCACCCCCACCACACACACACATACACACACGTACTCTCCCCTCCCCTCTGTCCCTGTAATCATCCAGCTGGCAGCACATTAGTCTGTGGAGCTTTATCGCCCTCCCGTGGTAAAGTCTAACATCTCCTATGCTCTAGCTGCCTCCAGAATTCAAGCAGCAGCTGCGAGAGTCTCCTCACCTGTGACTTGGATCCTGGGGTCATTGGCACACTCAGGTTATTCAAATCCCAAATGAAGATTTCAGAATTATTGGCCCCTGAGGCCAGGAGGTTGCCCTGTATGAAGAACAGGACTTTGGAGACCATCCCAGGAAGAGATGAGAGCAGGAGAGGGGGCAAGCGACCCATAAATGAGGCTTCCAAAGCCTCCCCCGTAACAGCCTGGGAAGGGCTCAGAGTTAGAGACTGAAGGTCACAAGTGAATGCTTCCGTTCAGAGCTCTTGCTCCAGTGCTGGCCATGCCTGACCAAATGAAATGTAGTACCTGGAAAGGATTAAAGTCAAGGGCTCTGACAGCCCCTGTGTGCTTCTGTCTCTGGGCAATCACAGGCTCCTTCCCCGAAGACAGGATGTGGGTCACATTGTATAGAGTAAGCATGCCATTGTCCCCGCCGCCTGCAATAACCCCGGAGCCTTCCAGAAGCCCACTGCCAAAGCTCCCCCAGATCAGCTTGTGAAACCTACAAAGAGGAGGAACTAGCATCAGCACCAATTCAGGTCCATGTCAGTAAGCATCTATGTAAGCAGGCATCCCCACCCTTGGCAGGGGCCCGCCTGTCTCATTTCCCAGACACAGAATGAAGGTCTCCTCTGCCTGGCCCTGCCCTTTCCCTGAAAAAAGATTCCCTCTATGTTACTCTAGAAGCTGGGAAGCCACTGCCTCAGAGTTGTGTGGGGATTTTTTTTAAGTTAATATTATACAGGCTTCATGATAAATACTTCAAATAGATTACTTCACCTAACCCTCACAACTCATAACAACTAACACTTATTGAATACTTCCTATCTATGTGCCAGGCACTATCTTAAGTGCTTTACGTGTATTAACTGATTTAATATCAACAAACCCTCAAGGTGTTATTATTAATTCCACTTTCAACTAAGGAAACTGAGGCACAGAGAAGTTATGAAAATGTGCATATACAGCTAGTAACTGTACCCCCATTTTACAGCTAGGAAGTGGCAGAATCAAAGTTCAAAATCAGACCCATTTTATTTTATGTCTGAGATCCCTACTGTCTTCTGTTTAAAGGAAGATCCAGACTTTTCTGTACCTGACTAGAAACACATTCCCTAGATCAAGAATTGTTGTCCCCTCTTCCCTCTCAACCTGGGAGTGAGAAGAGACCCAAGGACCTTCCCATCCCATGGCTCTCCCATGTGGTTAGGCCACCGAAGCTGTAATGGGCCAGCCCTAGAGATACGGAGAACCAAGGAATACACTTCTTGGGAAACACTTTTCTGGCTTTCTGAGGAAGCTTCTAACAAGATACTTTCAGTATCTTACACAAGGGAAGAACGTGGACCCTGGACCCCCTGCAAACAAATATGAGCCCTCTGCAAAGGCCCTCAAGAAGGCATGTAAAATCCCCAAAGACCCATAGGGGGTCTGTCCTCCATTTCTCAGGTGCTAGCCAAGAATATTTCCACATTCCTTCAGAGAAGTCAGATTTCACATCAAAGGATGTCCTGAGGTCCCTACTTGAAGTAAAAAGTTCCCACAAACCAGGAACAGTCAACGGAAAAATTGAGTGGGGTGACCAGGCAGGAGTCTGTTAGGCCAGTCATAAGAGCAGAGCCTACCTGCCAGAAGTGAAGAGCTGAGCATCAGTTCGGACTAGGCTAGCATCTGCAGCAAAACAGCAGAGCTGTGATAACAGTATTGTGTTTGCCAGAGGGGAAGAGGGGTGAGGAGAGGACAAGGAGGTAAAGGGGTCAAATACATGGTGGTGGAAGGAGACTAGACTTTGGGTAGTGAGCACACAATACAATTACATATGAAATGTTTACATTATTAACGAATGTCATTTCAATAGTGTTTCAAAAACAAAGCAAAAAGCAGCAGAACTGAAACAAATGGTAGCGCTAAAGCTACTGTCAGAAAGGCTATGTTTTCTAAGGTTGTCCGCTCTCAATAGGGCAGAAGAATGTCCACACTGGCTCAGGAGGCTGCCAGGGCATCCTGGGGCTAGAGGGCAGTGCTGGCAGAGGGCAAGTCAACAGAGCAACCACAGAAGTCCGTAACAGGTCACATAAGAACCAGAGGGGGGTGTGGCCAGTGGGAAACCCACACAGGAATGGTAGAAGAGGTGCAGTGACCTCACAATGTACAAGTCGGAGTAAAAGGTACCTGAGACTCAAGGAGGGGGAGTCACCCGGTGGGTTCGAGAAGAGCACCCAGTCACTCTAGAGTGGCTGGAGTGCAGAACACGGAGTGTGACAAAATGACTTTGTTACTGTAAGCATGTAGACAGTATATAGTCCCATGGTTGGCCACTTCACTAGTGAGGTGAAGCTGGAGCCCAAATAGGACATGATAGAAAACACCTGGGAGAGTAGGACAACCTAGGATGAGTCAAGCAAGGACAGGGACTTGATCACTCAGTGGGCTCAAGGTGTGTTAGTCATCTCTGCTCTGCAAACGGACAGGGGACAAGAGATAGTTACGTGTGTGGAGACAGAGTGTGCAAGAGCACGTGAGCAAATGTGACAAAATGTTAACAACTGATGATTCTAAGTGAGGGTATATGATTGTTCATTGTACCAGTCTACAACCTTTCTATGTTTGAATACTTTAAAAGTAAAAAGTTAAAAAAAAAAAAGATGGCGTTGGCCTGAAAAAACAGAGATTTGAGGGGAAGGCATAGGAAAAAGAGTTTCTGTGGGAAGCTGGGAATTTTCAAAACATAAGAACACAGGTGGAAATCTCTGCTAAAGAGGCTCCCAGGACAATGATGGCAACAATGGAGACCATAGGTATCACAGAAGGATGGGTGGAACCTAAATATAGGTTCTTTGATTCTTGCGAAGCAAATTTCCAGACACAGAACTCCAGAAGCTAAATTTCTAGCAAGACTTTCCAGGTGATTCTAACAAGCAGCCAGGGCTGAGAACCACTGTACTGGATACATCAGGCTGCATACCAGTCTGCAGCAATGGGGGAAGATGTTGAACTTCATAAAGATAGAACCAGCTCTAACAACCAGCTCCTGGCTTCTGCTGAAAGACAAGACAAGGCTAGAAACTAATCAAGGCCTGTTCAGGAAGTATCCAGCCATGTAATATGAAAAAGAGATATTAATTGAAGAAGATGCAAGAAACATTGTATATAGGACAATGACACCTCAGTCCCCTTCAAAGTAGGTACCTTGGGACCTCACATAATTCTCCCAGCATCTCTTCCACTGTTTGACATACTCTGCAAAATCCTTTGCTGGAATCGCCATCAGCTTCACCACCATATATTCCTGAATCTCACTGACGGTGTGAAATCTCTTCTGTTTCAAAGATGACTTTAGTTTTGGGAAAAGCCAGAAGTCACAGGGTGACAAATCAGGGCTGTAGGGGGACTGAGTCACCTGGGTGATTTGATGTTTCACCAAAAAACTGCACAAGATGCAATGCAGGAGCAGGCGCATTGTTGTGATGAAGCTGCCAATCACCAGTTGCCCATAGTTGCAGCTCTTTTCATCGTATTGCACCTCTTAACCAACGAGAACATCGAGGTAGTACTCCTTATTGTTTGGCCTGGAGGGGTGTACTTGTGATGGACAACACCGTCCCAATCAAAAAACACAGTTAACATGGTCTTGATCTTGCAGCGCCCTCTTCAAGCCTGGAGAACCCAGTGACTTCCATTGGGATGACTGGGCCTCGCTTCCAGATCACAGCCGTAGACCCACCACTCATGTCCCGTTACGACCTTCTTGAGGAAATCTGCTTCATTGGTAGCAGTTTGAGTCAAGTTGTTAGCAACTGCAGCACGATGTTCCTTCTGCTCTGGTAGCAAGTTGCAAAAAGAAATTTGCCACTATATGTTTCATGCCAAGATCCTGCATCAAAATGTCACACACAGTAGTTTTCAGAATCCCCAGATCAGCTTCTAGTTCCCGCATTGTCAGTCGCCGATCTTTATTGATGGCAGCCCGTACACGTTCAACATTCTCAGGTGCTCTGCTTGCTGCAGGCCTTCTGGAACATGGATCACTTTCAGCAGATTCTTGACCATCTCTGAAGGTTTGTGCCACACTTTTATTTGCGTTCCACTCATCGCATTGTCCCCAAAAGCCTTCCGAATCATCCGAATAGTTTCCGCAGAGGAATGTTCAAGCTTAACACAAAATTTGACGCAGATTCATTGCTCTACTCACTCAGTCATTTTGAATGCGACAGCCACACAGTACATGTGCTCACTCAATGGAGTCTACCGCCCCCACTGACTGGTACGATGGTCATTGTTCACACATGCGAATTCCAGTCCACTCTCCTTGACTGCCAGGTTACACAGATGTCACGCAAACCATTTTCATTATATTAACAATGGCTGGAATATTTTTGGATAGACCTCATATAATAACGTATGTCAACTCTAACTGAAAAATTAAAAAATGATTTTTTAAGCAAAGACAAGGCTGAAGAGAATAAACTAAAGCGAGATCAGAACTCCATACCAGCTAAGCTCATCTGAGGCCAAACTTTAGTTACCTTATAATTAGGAATATGCATTGTATAAATACTTACTTCCATAATTTATGTACTTCTTTGTTTTGGATGTTGCTTTTATTTGCTTAGAAAGATTCCTTTTGAAAAATCCCAGCCTTGTCTTAGTGAACTAAAGTGCAAATGAGTTTGTCCACATCTAGTCCAAAATAGCTGAGGAACTCCAAGTTTCCTTAAAAGTCACAGGGAGCGGTGAAGGCAGCACTCCAAGCTAGAGAATGAGGACAGTGGAGTGGAGCGACAGCTGTTAGAGAGAACTACTTTCCTGAATGCATAGTACATGCCAGGCTATCATGTGCCTGCTACACAAGGGGGGATCCCAAAAACCTGGAATTTATTCATAAAAAAGCTGTGTATTTATTCTCACATTTAAACTTCAGTCACCTTCAAAGTACTCTCCATTTGATACAGTACACCTATCAAGACGTTTTTTCCACCACTCAAAACAGCTTTTGAACTCATTGATTTTGATGTCTTTTAGTGCTTCTGCCACTTTTTGTTTCACCTCTTCCACACTGGCAAAACGTTTCCCTTTGAGGAATTTTTTTTATACAGGAGAAACCAAAAAAAAGTCACTGGGGCGAGACTGGGTGAATAGGGAGGGTGGGGCATGCAGGCCACGCCATTTTCAGTCAAACACTGCTCAGCACTCAGCGCGGTGTGGGCAGGTGCACTCAAAAATGACCTGTCGTGAAATGAGCAAACCATTGAAAAGTCTTCAAAAAAAATTCACTGAAGCCAAATGCAGCCTCTCACAACACCACCAGCTGGGACACTGATACAGATGGATTTCTAGAACACTCACTTAGTAGGGGAAGCCTGTACTACAAGGGCCTGCCCTCCAGAAGATAATTCTGGAGTCTTTATGGGGGGTCTCCCACTTTGTATATCCTGAATTTACAGCAGAGAAAACAGGGCCACAGAAGTTAAATAAGATGCCTAAGAGGACAGTAGATGGAAAAACTGGGATTTGAACCCAGGTCTATCCAACAGCAAAGCACGTGCTCTCTCTATTCAGTGATCTTGGTGTCTTGTAGAGAGAAGGCAAGTCTTAGAAACAGGAAAACTAAGGGAAGTATACAAAGTGATCTTTTTCCGCTTGGTGTTGTCCCTCACACAGGCACCAAGACAGGTGAAAGTGCTCCCAAAGGAGACAGAACTGAGATAAAAGTACTGGAGGACACTAGTTCCTCCATGTCACTAGAGGATGGGTCACTCAGAGGCCACTCAGAGATCTAGAACCTCAGTGTAGACGGAGGGGGGAGAGAGGATCACGCAGAGGCCTCTGACATTACTCAGCCACAGCAGCAATGTGGCTGTTATTCTCCCAGAAACCTTTCTTCTTGAGTGAGGTTCATCTAACAAGTCAAACATGGCTTGCTGCAGTGCACATGCTAACCCATGCTGACTGATTGCACCCAGTGACATTTATCCACACCCTCTCTTCTGTCGTTTTACAGTTTGAGGCCGTCCCTTATCCACATCCATGCCGGTATTTCAGAACACTCCCCTTCAGTCAGGCATTTCTAAGTGGGTATTTCTCTGATGCATCATGGATGGCAGAGAAGGGGATTTCCAGGGTTCAAATGTGGTGGAGGGATGGGTCTGGTGAAAAAGGCAAGCAAGGAAAGGGGAAGATTTTGAAAAGTATGTGTTTAGTTAATAATGAAGAGACACAGGGAGTTGTTTTAAAACAAAAATAAAGGGGAAAAGAAAGGAGACTAAGCTAGAGAAAGAAAGAAAAAGAAACTAAGACCTAAGTATCGAGCTCAGCACGTTTTTAGAAGTCATCTTGTGAAGCCTCTTCTTCAGATGTAAGTGAGGAGACCTGGGGCCACTGACAGGACTCAATGTCCCCAAAGACTTTCGTCGAGGCTGGAACCCAACACCGCTCTGCTTCCCACCCAACTCACACAGAGGGTGGCACAGAAGAAAAGACAGAACAAAGCACAACGTGAAGGATGCAGAGACCTCTACTCACTCTGATCACCTTGGTCGGTAGCTTGTGATACTGACTTTGAGTGAGTGAATTAACGTAGGTGGAACAGGAAGAAGCAAGAGTGTCAGACCCTAGGGTGTCCAAGAGGATTTCTTCCAAAAGGACCAACAGGATGGTACAAAGGTAATCCCTTAGGTCTTTGGGAATGAGAACCAATCTTTAGAAACAATTATAGAGGTGGGGGGAAAAAGTAAAGATGAAATACTATCAATATTATTAACTATACTATTTATTTTGGTTGCAGCCCACAAATCCCTTCAGGGTGGAGCAGGGTATGAGGTGAAGTTCACAACTCCCACCTTTAATACCAACATTTCAAAAAGGGTCCCTTCAACCCAGCTGGCTGAAAAGCAAACAGATCATCACCCTTGATAAGCTCTTAGACTAACTAAAGACTTATAATAACTAACTAAAGTGGTGGACAGAATGCTCAATTTGGTAACCCAGAGGTTTCTTATACCAATTATTCATTTAACAAATATTTATTAAGCACCCAATACCAAGTACTGTTCTAGGTGCTAGAGAATAAAACAAAAAATCTCTGCCCGTGTGGATCTTAGGATTCAATTTCAAGGTTTCTTAAGCAATTATATTGCCTCCTTTTAAGGAGCTCTAAGCCTAAGGAGCCAGTGCTAAAACTGCTTAGCTGGTCAAGAATAAGATCCCTTGCCCACTGCCCCTTTTCCTACCTTCAAGAGTATAAACATTATTGAATTAGCTCACCCCGTAAGAGGCTCTTTCTGACATGCTTGTTTAGAGGCTAAGAATATCTCATCACTGTCGGTAAGGCCTCTAGTGCTTGCTCTTCATAAGGTGCAAATACCAGAAATACAAAGATACGTAAAAAACTTTAAAATACAGGTTCTGTCATAAAGTGATACAGGGGCTCAAGAAAAAGAGCAATAACTAACCTTCATTATTAGATTAAATCATGAAAATAAAGAAGAGGGGACTTCCTTCTAAAAATCTTTTCTCTGAGTCACCCCAAAATTCCCACGAGAATGGAACATGTATTCTAAACTGGGATCAGCAAAATAATGTTCTGGGCTACAAGAAAAGGGCATTTTTAATCTAAAAAAATGATGTAGATTGCACTTTATTAACAGTACAACGATAAATGTACACTATCTATACTGAATATAGAACTCGAGTATAGTGCATATTCACATACTTCCAATGGCACACGAATTTGGAGACCATTGCTGTAGACTGTCAGCTTCATCTTTACAAGACCTATAAAAGAGCAGCTGAATAATGGAAAGAAGGTAGGCTTTGGAGTTAGACAGGTGGAGACTTAAATGCTAGCTTCTCAGAGTTTTGGTTCCCTCTGAAGTGAAATGAGAATAATGTTATTTATGGCTTAAGCTCATTTTGAGGAACGGATAAGATCCACAGAGCCCTTAGCATAGTGCCTGTCATGTATATATGTGCTCAATGAATTCAAGTAGGTGAATGCCAGCCCTCCAAGCCTGCCAGAGCCATGACATCCACCAGTACTCAATCCGTCCCTGAAAGCAGTGAGGGGAGGGTCATCTGTTCTCCTCCCTTTGGCAGAAGAGGGGGTACTGTGTAAGGTTTTTATCTTCACAAGAGCCAAGGGAGAGAGGAGTCAACATCTCTGGATTCAGAGAGAGATCAAGTACTCTTGGGTCCAGGCATCTCTATCACGTGATTCTGCCTAACACTGCTGCTGCTGACCAGAAGTGGGTGCTTTTAAAATCATTTTGCAAAATAAACCCAGCGTTAACTTCTGTCTGACTTGGTGAAGGTCCTTCTCCCCTCACTTGTCTCCTCAGGAGTCCTGAGAAGCATACACTATTTCAGGGATTCCCCATCAGGCTCTACACCAGGATCTGCCCTGCATACCCATGAGCACTTCAGACATTGTACCTGCTTGAGGCAGAAAGGACTCCCTGGCGTTTCAAGTCCAAAGAAGGGTCCCTGAAATCAACCTCAAAGATTTCCAATG
Source organism: Macrotus californicus (assembly GCA_007922815.1). NCBI lineage: Eukaryota > Metazoa > Chordata > Mammalia > Chiroptera > Phyllostomidae > Macrotus > Macrotus californicus. The sequence continues at coordinate 56,796 of VMDR010001950.1, forward strand.
TGCCATTTGTGCTAAAGGAGGCATCTAGCTGCTGGGCAGATGTTCCTAGGTGTAAGAAAAGTTAGGAAAAGGCAGCGAATGAGCAACAAAATATGCATGGATTTGAGGTATAAGTGGTAGGGAGTGGAGAGGAGGAGAAACAGGAAAAGACTGAGTATACCTTTTTTCAAATGGTAACTGCAAAGAAAGACCCCTTTTCAAATGGTAGTTGCAAAAAAAGCATGAGGTGCCTAGCCTTGAGCCACAGTTCAAGGCTGCCCCCAGGTACCAAAAACACCTAACATCCCCTTGCTTATGCTGTGAGCCAACCCCATGACTCTAAAGCACTCTCTGATGCGCAATGAAGAATTCTGCATACTAAGTTTCCCCGTGTCTCCTAGTCCATGGTATCACCATACCTGTAGCCAGATATACAGGGTACTGGCTGGCCGGGCTCCACACTTGGACAGCTGGCCTCTCGAGTTCCTTCAGCTTCATAGTCTGACCTGTAGGTGGCAGAAAACTGACATGGCCCTCAGCTCAATGAAAATAGAAACCAGCAAGCTTAAGGACCAGGTCCAGGGAGCACCTGTGGACATGAGATCTTGTTACTTTTTCTCCATCACGGGATGGGGCATCTCAGGTCAACACAGGATGACAAGCACATGACTATTTGCATATCTGTAAGGCCAGTTCAATTACCCAATTACTGAAATATAATGCTTTAAATCCAAAAAGATAATCAACCACACTGGTTGCCACAGGCCCCATGGTGATGACAGCCATCAAACCAGATAATCTCTCAGTGACCTTATCAGTTCCCATGGCTTTAAATATTACCCATATGCGGATGACCCTCAAGTTTACATCACCAATACAAGTCTCCCCTCTGAGCTCCCAGTTTTTATAGACAACTGCTAATCAAATATTTCCACTTGGATATGTCTGATACCCAAAAGTTATCTGTCTAAAATGGAATTCTATTCTACATCATCTCTCCAAAAATCTATTCTTCTCTAGTATTCTTCATCTCGTAAATGGTACCACTATGTACCCAACTGCTCAACCCAGAAACCTGAAAATCATCCTCAATTCCCTCCTTTTCCCTTATTCCCTTCTAATCCAGCATTAAGTCTTCCTGATTTTACCTCCAAAATGTGTCTTAATCTGTCTACTTTTCTCCCTCCCCACCACTACCACTGTATTTGATGATACCATCATCTCTCACCTGGATTACTTCAATAATCTTCCAACTGGTCACATCCCTGCTGCTCATATCATCACTCACTTCCTTCTCTACATGGCAGTAGAAGTGAAGTTTTAAAATAAAAAATAGGATTTGGGCATTCCATGCTTAAAATCTTTCAATGGCTTCTATCACACTCAGAATAAAATTCCAACTCCTTATTATGACCCTGCTCAAAGGCTCTAGCCTACCACTTCAATTTTATCTCTTGTTACTTTCCCACTTAATTCATTCTGCTCCAGCTGCATTAGCCTTTGTGCATGTCCTGACTTCTTCCCACCTTAGAGCTTCTGCAAATTGTTCTTTATACTTTGAATGCTCTTCCTTTCATTGTCTGCATGACTGGCTCCTTATCACATCTTTCTGGGCCCAGATTCTCATCTCCTTGGAGAAGTGAGTCACTCAATCAAAAACAGCCTCAATTTTTTTCTTCTTAGCAATTTATAATCATACATTTATTTACATTTACATTGGTGGTCTCCTCCACTAAGTAAAGTTCATGAGAGCTGGCACTGTGTCTGCTTTGTTCATCGTATTAGGAGTAGCACCAGAATGGCAACACAAAGTGCCTGATTACGCTTGCTGCGTGAATGCAGACACCCACTTCAACTCTGTGGCTTCCAATCCAATCCTAATACACATGCAAAGGTACCATTCCAATGAGCTCGCCAAGCAGCCGAAAAGGAGGGAAAAAAGTAAGACACCTTGTGGGAAGAAACTTGGGACCTACGGCAACCTGCTTTAGCAAGCCAGTCACATCGCTGTTAATGTACAAAAAACAGGAAGTACGTTTACTTAATCTCTAATGTACTTTCCAGCTTGAAGAGAGTTGAAGATTGACAATGTAACCAAGATTTCCAGGCCTCTGAGCCCTTGAGGCTACGTCAGGAATCTGACACGCTCCCTACACACCATACAATTACCAGTGCCACCTGCTGGTCAAAACCATTTTCACGTTTCTGGGGAAAGATCCCTTAAGAAAAGTAGCAGTTGCTTAGCACTGTGCACTTGACATGCAATACCCATTAAATTCTCACTACGGTTCTACGCGGTAAGTACTGTTGTTATCCCCAGTCTACAAAGAAGAAAACTGGGTACGTCAAGATGTGAACCCTTATGAGCCCCCAGAGCCCAGTGCTTTTTATCATTATACCAGTCTAAACTCAACTAAACTCCATAAAGTGTTTAAACCCTGACAGTCCAAAAATTGAGAAAATGGGCTTTTAATCTACTTTGTTCAGAGACATCTGCTCACAAAAAAGGCCTCCGCTGGGGTCAGACGGGCCGGGGGCGGGGGACGGGGCATTGAAGGTGGGAGAGCTATGACCTTTCAACCAAGAGCTGGACAGACTATTGCAGTGACCGGGGGCGGTCGGGAGAGCTTTCCCCCGGCCTTCCCCAAAGCGCGGCGCGCGGGGCATCGATAATGACCGGTCTTCCCTCCCAGGGAGGGTGCAGAGACTCGGAGCGGGCCCCGGGCCCAGTGCGAATGGGAAGGCGCGAGGGCGGCGCTAAAGAGGGACCGGGCGCAGCAGGTGGAGCCGGATCCGCGTGAGGGCGGGCGCGGTGGGGGCCGCGAAGGGCACAGCGGCCGGAGCGCGGGGCGGGCGGGGGTCTCCGCGCAGGGCATCCTCCCCCGGCGCGCTCCCGCGGGAGGAGCGGCGCGCCGGGTACCCAGCTCGGTCTCTGCTCTCAAGGACCCCCAGGCCCCTCGGGAAAACCCACCTGCGGGGAGAGCTCAGGTCAGGGGGTCAGGCGCGGCGAGCCGGAGCGGGTCTTCTAAAGGGCTTCGGGGCTCCGCTGGGCGTTGTGGACGGCGGCTGTGGAGGGCCAAAAGTAGTCCTGGCCCGCAGGGCACCGCAGCTCACACGCGCCGCGAAGCTCGGAGCGGAGAACCGGGCCGGGCCGTCCCACGGAGAGGGCGTAGTAGGACTATAGCTGTTAGCAGGCCTCCCTCACCTGTCCTGTGATTGCGCAGTTCTGCCGCTGTGGGTCAGATCCTACCATCAGTAAATTCTGGCTTATTCGGTTTGAGCGAGGGCCCGGAGCCAGCCTCTGAAAAGGGGAAATACTAATTCACTATCTACTTATTGAAGCGGAGAAGAGCCGACCCCTATCTCCAGGAGCTCTCAGTAGAACCCTAATTGAGAAAAGCAACTGAGGACAAAATAGCTGTGACACTGTAGCCCAAAACCATTGATTGAACTGGGGGCTACAGATGTGTGGAGGGCAAGGCACCGTAGATCAGAGGCTTCCTGGAAGGTTTCCGGGACATGAGACAGGTGTTATACCTTGGAGCTGCCAGATAGGTAATGTCTCGGCAAGGAGGAAGGGGCCCAACCCGCTGATAGTCGCCCCGCCATTTCCCCATTCCAGGATTGAAGCTACAGTTGGAGGAGTGGGCTGGTTACAGATTGTGAAATACCAATTCAACTCAGATAATCAGGGGTTATTGGAAATTATGGGTATGGATGCATTAAGATACAGATTGTATTTTGAGACTAGCAGTATGGATCCACTCTGGGAGAGAACAGAGGACTCAAATTAGGAGACTAATGGAACCCAGGTATCAGGTGATGAGAAAGCCTGGGTTAATATAGTGGCAGTGTTTGTAAAGCGGACAGGCTTTTGTGACTGATAAAAGTAGTTGGAGGGGCATGTGACAGGTCATATATATTTCTCACATTGATTGAGGGCATTTCCAAATAAAATGTCCTGTAGGCAGCTGAAGATCTTACATCTGATTGAAAACTTTCATTTAATGTATGAACTCTACTGTATTCCCGCCTGATATCCTGCAAAGATGGTGTGCTGGTTATTTTTTTAAAAAGATTTCTACAGAAAGGGGAAGGGGAAGATGGATTGGTTGCCTCTCATGTGCACCCCCACCCGACAGGGACGGAACCACCCAGGCACGTGCCCCAGTAGGGTATCAAACTGTCAACCTCACTTTGGGGGATGACGCCCAACCAACTGGGCCTCACCAGGCGGGGCATGCCAATTACCTCACGACAGCCCCCAAGTCATCGTGACGCAACCCTAGCTTTCCTTTCCTGTGGGAGGTCCAAGTCAGAGCAGAACACAACTTTCTGTGCGTGCCCGCTCTGTGTACTAAGTGCTCCCTAAGTATTTCTTTAACTTCTGAGCACCACGGCAGTGGATGAGACCGAGGAAAAATAAACACGGTTTATAACTGAACCTCAGGCAATACCTCAAATTAGGGAATGAAGCAGAAATGTCATTGATGAAGTGCTTTGAAAGAAATTTGAACCCAAGGCGTAAAGTCAGTTTCAAGCAGGACATTTTTTTTCTAAGTGCACTCTTCTCCCAACTCACACATCTCTTATAAATTCTTTCCACCTTGTTTTTTAACTGCTAGTCTCCTCTTCTAGGTAACTACTTGAAGGCAATTATTTTGGTTGGTTCAACTTTATACCCCCAGGGCGGATCAGCATCTGATACATAAGAGGCACACAGATGTTTGTTAAACGATTACAAAATGCTCTAAAGGACAGAGAATGAAGACACAGAAAGACAGTGGAGTTTCAGATAGAGGCACTTTTGTGGGAGCACCCACTCCCTGATCTCATAGAGGTCACTGCCTGGACAACCACTAAAGGGCCCCTTATCTAACTTGAATGGACTTGCTTCTATGTCTGTTGAAAGTATGCTTTTTTTATGGGTCAGGTTTTAGAGGGGAAGGGAAAGATCAATTTTTAAGAAAATGTCCCCAAAGGGAAGAAAAGAACATAAGTTGGTTCACTAAAAACAGATGTACTGAGGCTCTCAGAAACATGGCTTTCCTCTTTCTTAAGGCTATAGAGGAGCATGGATGAATCATTAAAGCCATAGGGGCAGTAATAACTCACTGAACTGTCCTCTAATTCATAAGTATAGGCAATGTTAGCTTATAAGAAGCTAAAATTCAGAAGTTGCTTTGAAATAAGAAATATGTATTTATGTAAGTAAAGTAAAAGTAGAGGCAGTCACAGCCCTAGGCCAGTCCAAAAACAGCTATTTATTCTATAATATACTTAACAACACGTTAGAGTATAATGTTTTGTTAGCTAACTACTATCACTAAAAAGGTTTTTATGGGAAATAATTGTTCCAATTGGGAAGTTGGATCATATCTTCCTTCTTCCTCAACCCTGTAAATGAGAAAAGGAGCTACCCTTCACACCTACACAAATGGAACCCTCAACTACTTTCCCAGTCCCAGCGGAGTTAACTAATTAACATCTTCTGTGCTTAACTCCCCCCATTCTCCCAACCTTCCAATCTTGCGCGCAGGGTGGGGGTGGTAGCAGAGGTGCGCAGAGAGCAGGCAGGGAAAAGGGAACAGGATGAGGTTCCTCACGGCAGTGACTATTCCTGGAGAAATGAGGCACAGATACCATAGCACTATTTTATTAGGGGTTGCATTATGGTTAAATCTCTAGGAATGAGGGAGTCAGTCAGGAGGGACGAAGTCCAGGAAGCCTCCTCAGATTTCATAGTGAACCACCGGCTCAGGCTCTTTGGTGGGATCGCCGCCTCGTTCCAGGTATAGATTATTATAAGGATACTGCTTTGGCGCCTAAGGAAAAAACACAGGTCAGCAAGAACAATGACCATCCAGCCAATGCCTGGCCACATCCCACTCTGAGTTTAATAGTCACACACAGTAATGGGTATGCAGTAGCCTCTGGTCAGACCCAGTTGGGCTTGAATGGCAGAAGAGCACTCTTCTTCCCTGCTCAGCCCAAGGCAGAGAGAAAGCCTAGATTGTAAGAGAAGTGATGCCTACCCTGTGTGTGTGTGTGAGAGAGTGTGTGTGCGTGTGCGCGCACGCGCGCGCGAGAGAGAGAGAGAGAGAGAGAGAGAGAGACAGACAGAGAGAGACAGAGAGAGACAGAGAGAAAGCGAGCATGGGAGCGACATGGAGAGCTTTGTGAGAGTGAGTGAGAGAGAGAGAGAGAGAGAGAACGAGGAAGAGCACCAGGGAGAGCTTTCTAAATGAGACGATGCATCCATCCATCCCACTCTCTCTCGGGGTCGAGACAGACTCAATCTCCTTTAAGTCACTCAGCCTCTAATGGTTCCACCACTAAAGTGGCCTAGCAAATGAGGCGTGCAGGAGCAGCAGTGGGGGAAAGCACAGAGGAGACACGGCTGGGACGTGCTTTAGGGGCTGCTGGCTTTACCAACAAACAGCTGTCAGAGAACACAGCTCAAGGGGAGGAGAAAAGGGTGATGTGCTTACAGAACTGAAAAATGGAAGAGCCACACTGTGTTTCTTGCTCTCCTGAAGTGAAGTTAGTGCTCACACCAGCCCTATGCGCACTCTCCAGCCCGGGGCCCCTGGGGCTTGGCGGGAAGGCTCGTGTCAGTGCACACACACACCCGCTACCACCAGGACACTGATTACCTCTGCAGAGGTAGCACTGAGCAGCCAACTGCAGACACAGCAGCTTCCCTGCTTTCAGTTCCTTTCCTTACAATCTATCCTGTAGATTACTCCCAGATTAATCTTCCTAAAAACCTAGCTTTCACCACGCCATTCTTCTGTTCAAAAACCCAAATGGCTCCTGGCTGCCTAGAGGCAGACCAAGTCATCACTGTATTCTCAACCCCTACCACAGGCTGTACTTGGTACACAGCAGGGCTTCAAAAATATTTGTTGAAGTAACGTGTTGCTATACGATCAAGTCCAAATCCCTTAGCAATGCAGTAAAAGCTGTCCAACCTAACCGGCCAGCTCACCTCACATTGATTTTTAACACAGCAACTTCCACACCTAATTTCCCAGGCCATCAGAATTACCTGCAAAGTTGTTAAGTACTGATTCTAGCATCCCACTTGGAGCTAATGAATTAGGTTCTCCACGAAGTGGAGTCCAGGAATCTGAATTTTAGCAGCTCTCCAGGTAACCAACACAGCTAGTTATCAAGGAATTATTTTATATGCTTGTTCCACTCCGGCTAACTCACTCTCTGTTTCCTTCCTTCATTCTGTTTTTCTTTTGCCCCAAATGTTCTCTTCAACTTCTCCTCTCCATCTAAAGGGTACCATTTTTAGCATCTAGTTTAACCCTTCTCCTTAACAGCACTTCATACCTCTTAGCACATATATACACAAAAACTATGCCAAATTCATATATATTTGTTCAAATGTTGCTTGTCATGTCATTCATCTCCATTTTCTCCTTATTCAAATTCAACTTCCTTAAAGCTAGACAGTAATTTTTTTCTGTCTTTTACTGTCTCCAAAATATAACTGTCTATGCTTGTAGTAACTTTTTAATTGCTTCCAATACCCCTTAGGAGGTGCCCTTCAAACCTCTAAAAAGGATAAGGCTTCAACTCTAGATGCCATAACTCTTGTCTTCAGAGATCCCTTGATGAAATGATTGGTAAGTGCAGTCCCCAAATGGAGACCAGCTGGCTTCCACATCCTCATTCCTCACAGAGTCCTACACTGTTTTTTCTCTCCCACACTGACCCAAGATGCAGGCATGGAGCAGTGCTCTGGTACTTATGCCAGGCCAATGTGAAGGCCCTCTATAGGCCTTGCCAGGAAACCAAGCTTAGTATTGGCTGGATCCCTATTCCAGAGGCTTCACTGCCTCAGGAAACAGTGCCAAGTGAATGTGCCTAAGGGAGGGAGCACTTCTCAGATACTCACCACAGGCTGGTAGGAGGGATAAATCTCCCCCACCCAAAACATGAACACCATGAAGGCCACGAAGCCGAAGAGGTGCTTACACATGACATCCCAAGAAACAGGCGTGGGGGACGTGTCCACACGGTTCCTGATATACATATCTAGGTCCCAGTGAATCTAAGGCAGAAAGGCAGAAAACTGTCACATACTGCTCTTCCTGCAGAAGGCAGGCAGCCCAGAGTGATCAGAGCCTGCTACAGTGCTTGACAAAAGCATTCTACGGCTCCAGGCAATATGCCCAGAGCCAAGTTTGAGATACTCTGGCCCCCAAGACTAGATGCTAGTTTCTGACTAGGTTTTGCTGACCAGAGACACCTCAATCATTGAAATTTACAACTTTCACAATACAGCGCTTGTTAATTCCCAGAAGTCCCATTCTACATGCCACACATGGAAGCTCAGATCTCAGATCAATGGATTTTGCTTCCTTGGGCAGAGCAGTACTATTTGAGCTAAAGAAAGAATCCCCAGAAATACATGAGAGAGAAGGAAGAAAGGTTAAATGGATAGTGTTCTCTCACCGGTTCACCCCAGTTCAATCTCAGGTCTGGGTGGTCCCATTCATACCATGGATCCCTCTCGTGCTGTGAGCGGTCAGGGAGCTTTGGGTAGTCACCATACCTGAGAAACAGCAAGAACTTCTGGAAGGGGCTCTGAGCAGTGTCTCTCGGACAATTCAGAGTCTCCTCATCTCAAAGATAAGAAATCAACTAACTGCCTCACCTAAGGACAGAGGAACTGACTTTCACATCAAGATCTCAATTTCTAGTCACTAAGCCTAGAACTAACCCCAGAAGTCCAAATTGTAATTAAAAGTTCATGTCAAACTCTGAAATGTTATAACATCATTAGCTTTTCTTACCTTCTTTCAACAAAAAGAAAAGTCACATAATATTATTATGTTAGCCTTGAAAGGGCATTTCGTTATCAATCACTCTGATTTCCTCATTAGACAGAAAATGAAACTGAAGTTCAGGGTCTGAACCCAAGGTCACCCAGCTAATTGGAACAAAAACAAAAAGGGTGCTAAGTTGGGTTCTCCCCAACAAATCCAGGTTCAACTTATACAGATGGCTACCAAAGCTGCCCTTGTCCACAACACAATAAAAGACATAGGAAATGATGACAACTAGACATGTACCACAGAAAATGACTGGGAAACAAGATGAATAGGAGCTGCTGAAACCACAATAAAAGACTGATGCTAGGACAGAAAATGAGAGTGCTGGTAATCACTTCAGATAATTAACCATAGAGATGTTGTGTGGCTATGGGGGTGGGGAGATGGGGGAATAACATCACTTGGAGTAAGGGAGTTGACTTTAATCGGCTTTACAGTTGCTAGATTTCCACAGCCCCAACAGCAATGATGTTTTTAAAAAGAGAAACATACACAAATATAGAGTACTCCATCTACAAATAAGGTTCTCATGACAGGAGTCCAGTTCCAGCCTGGTCACGCGCCTGGACGACAGCACCTGAGCCCAGCAGATGCTCAAGCCAAATGAAACCTCGCGCTCTGGATGGAGCCAAGGAAGGTTCCTGCTATTCAGCGGTCCTCAAGGGAGCTATTAAAACCTCGCTTCCTCATTTGAGGAAACAGCTCGAGCCAAGGAGAAAATTGAAGTCCTCTCGGCTGCAGCTGCTCACTCACCCCCTCCCACCTACCGACAAAAGCACCTACACCATTGATTCTGAGGGGTCATGGGAAGGTTCGGGGAGAAAAGGGTCAGAGCGAAACCACCAACCCAGCCGCCTTCTCCCATCACTACCCAAGTGCGGGCACACTCTCTATCTCACCCCATGCCATCATCCGGGTACGGCTCGTAGTCTTCCACCCGCATATTATACTTCTTAGCGGCAGCAGCCCTTTCTTCTGGGGTCTTGGGATAAGACCCCGGGAGCATGTCCTTGGTAATGTGGGAGGCTGGAGAGCAGACGAGGGCAGGTGAGAAGGCACCCGGTTCTCCCTGCCGCCCCGAAGGTTTCAAGCGTCAGCGACTGCGGAGGCGGGAGCGACGTCCAGGTACCAGCGAGACCCTCCACCCAGTTTTCTGGATATACCAACTCCACCTCCGTCCCCCAGCCCGGACACGGCCGCCGCGGTATCCACGATACCCACCCCCCGACACACCAACCCTCAGACATCCCCTTCCCAAACTGAGGCCTCGCCCGTTCTCGCGAACCTGTCCGTGCACCCAGCGGCACTATGTTCCGGGATGCCCTTTGCAGCCATCGGACTCCCAGGACCCCCGCCCTGGCCGCCGCCATCTTGACCTTCCTCTCGTTTCACTCCGCACATGCGCAAAGGGCTCTCACGGTGGCTGAGCCGGGCCAAACGCGACCGAGAAAGCAGGGAGTGAAGAAAGGTCTTAGGGGTTAAACAGGGCTTAAACGGTGTTGGGAAGCTAGACAGGCAAGATGTGCGGGTGGAAAGAGGCAGAGAGGGAAAACTGGAAGGGGAGAAAACCAAGCAGATCACTGCTTTGACATTTCAGATTGTTGTGTCTCTTTTTTCTCCCTCAGTTGACTTAGACGAATCCAAGGATAATGAGGACTCAGAACCTGAGCATCTCATGTGGACCGCTGATCCACCTCCCCCAGGAGCAGTACAAGTAAAGTGAGCCTGTGTTAATCTCTGCTTGCTTTTTTCCTTTCCTTCGCTGGAACTTGCTCCACTCATCCCCAGACATGATCATTCTTCAAATTCAGCTCTTGGTCTTGCATGTTTTTGTTCCGTTTTCCAAATTGGTTGATCCCTTTCACTTAGATGCGCGGTGCAACAGATAAATCTGCCTGGAATTGGCTCCTCGTTTTTAGTCCTTGTTTAAGTATGAATGTCCCAGTCACCTCAACCCAACAAATGTAAAACCAATCCTATCTCCAGAGGCGGCTTTTTGAAGCCCGCTTAAAGCCCCAGATTTGCTAGGACTTGGATAAATATCTTTCAAACCGAACACAACGAAGAAACACTAGCTTAATAATGGGAGACATTGTTATGTTTGCATATAAATATGTTTTTATTTTATTTACACACGTGGAATTTGCATAGTTTACACAGTATAAATATGCACATCGCTGTTTTGGAGCAGAATTCATTATTAAAGACATTCTCAAATATATATCGAGCAATAAAAACTGATACATACTACTTGATATATAAATTTGGGGGAGGACTAGTCACAGCAACTTGCCTTCTTCTAAATGAGCATCACTAGTTGATGTTTAGGATAATTGGACACTACACACATTCAATCAATAGGAAGCCCTGATCTAGTTAGAGGCTACTCTGTGTAGTCTCTAAACAGAGTTGTTTTAATTTACTTATTTATTTTTGTTAAGATATAGTTTACATACCATAAAATTCACCACTTTAAAGTATACAATAAAGTTATTTTTAGTATATTTACAAAGTTGTGCAATTATGACCACTAATTTAAAAAAAACCTTATCACCCCCCCAAAAAAGTCCCATACCCATTAGCATATTTCTTATACTCCATCCCCTGACAACCATTAATCTACTTTCTGTCTCTATGGATTTGCCTGTTCTGGACATTTTATATAAAGGGAATCACTTATAATATATTCAAGGTTTGTCCATGTAGTAGCATGTTTTGGTTCTTCATTCCCTTTTATGCCTAAGTAATATTTCATTATATGAGTATATAACATTTTGTTTATACACTCATCAATTGATGGACATTTGGATTATTTCCACTCTTGACTGTTATGAATAATGTTTCTGTTAATATTCTTATATCAGTTTTCATGTGGATGTATGTTTTGAATTCTCCTGAGTGTATACCTAGTAGTAAAATTGCTGGGTCATAGGGTAACTACGTTCAACTTTCTGCAGAACCACAACACTATTTTCAAAGAAGCTGTACCTTTTATATTTCCTTACGTTTCCACTAGCAATGGATGAGAGTTCCAGTTTTCCCACATTCTCAAAAACACTTGTTATTGTCTGTCTTTTTTATGATCGCTATCCCGGTGGATATGAATAGTATCTAATTGTGGTTTTATTTTGCATTATCCTGATGACTAAAGATGTTGAGCATCTTTTCATGCACTTATTGGCCATGGTATGTCTTCCTTGGAGAAATGTCTATTCAAGTCCTTTGTCCATTTCTTAACTGGGTTGCCTTTTTGTTGTTGAGTTGTAAGAGTTCTTTATGTATTCTGGATACAAGTCCCTTATTAGATAAATGATTTGTTGTAAATATTTTCTTCCATTCTGTGGACTGTCTTTTCACTTTCTTGATGGTGTCCTGTGGGACTCCATTTTTATCCTGAAAGGTATTGGAGTTTGTCAGAAGCTTTCTCTGTGTCTGTAGGGGAACTTACCGAGATGCAATATGGCTCAGGCAGCAAAGACATCTGGGAAATGTTCGACTCTTAACTCTGTGTAGCCTCAGGCTTGGCTGACGACTCAGAAAACTGGAATGCCACCCAAAGATATACATCATGCCCCTAGGAAGAAGGTTAATGAATATATAAAGTGTGGATGACTGCCTGATATCATCTGTTAACTTAGGAATGCATTGTTCATTCTGGTGGTCTACAGTGACTACCCACCATATGGTTTTACTTTTTATTCCATATAAAAAAGAGACCCTGTTCTGAGAGGGTTGTAGATTCTTCCTGCCTGGCCATTACTGGGAACAGCTGCTTTGCCCGTGTATGTAAATAATAAAGCTCTTATGAATCTGAATATGGCTGTGTGTTAGTTATTCAGAATCGATCCTCAATTTAGATTTCTAGGGCTTTCCCCTACCAGTGTCAATTCAGATGATCATGGTTTTTTTCTTCTATTAATATTGCTAATTTTGGGATGTTGAACCAGCCTTGCATTCCTGTAATAAATTCCACTTGGTCATGGTATATAATCCTTTTTATATGGTGCTGGATTTGATTTGCAAGTATTTTGTTGAAGAATTTTGCATCTATACTCATAAGGGATATTGGTCTGTAATTTCCTGTTCTTGTAATGTCTTTGTCTCATTTGGTGTTAAGGTGATGCTGGACTCAGTGAATGATTTGGAAAGTGTTCCCTCTTCTTCTATTTTTTGGATGAGTTTGTGATGGATTGGTGTCAGTACTTTTTTAAATGTTTGGTAGGATTCATCAGTGAATCCATTTGGTCCTGGGCTTCTCTTTGTGGAACACTTTTTTATTCTAAATTCAGTCTCTTCCCTTGTTCTAAGTCTATTAAGAGTTTTCTATTTCTTCTTAAATCAGTTATGACAGATTGTGCCTTTCTAAGAATTTTTTCATTTCATCTAGGTTATCTAATTTTTTGACATACAAATGTATGCATATAGTATGTTCCTATATGCCTTTTCATTTTTGCAAAGTCAGTAGTAATGTCACTTCTTTCATTCCTGAATTTAGTCATCTGAATTTTCTCAGTCTAATTTTTTTGTAATTTTCCATATTAATATATTGTTGTAAAAATTCAAACATTGCAGATAAAAATTAAAGCCTTGATTGCCACCCCCACTCTGAAACCCTCCACAGAGGTAACCCTATTCTCAGTTTGGTGTAGCCTAGTTACTACATAACGTAGTTAATATGTAGCATAATTACATAGTTAAGCCAGTGTGTTGGTTTTCTATTGCCGCATGACAAATTATCATAAATTTAGCAGCCCAAAATAACACAAATTAATTATCTCACCTTTTCCATGAGTCTGGAGTCCAGGATGGGTTAGCTGGGTTTCAGCCCAGGGCCTCAGTAGGCTGAAATCAAGGTATCAGTTGGGGCTACTCTCTCATCTGAGGCTCTGTCTTTTTCCAAACTCGGTAGTTGTTGGCAGAATTCAGTTCCTTGCAGTTGTAGGACTAAGGTCCATGCTTTCTTGCTGGCTGCCAACCAGGAAGGAGCCTTTCCCAGCTCTTAAAGCCTAACTGGCATTGTCTGCCACTTAGTAGTTTGTTTCTTCAAGGCCAACAGAATGTCTTCTGTGGCTTCAAATCCCTCTCATTTCTGTCTCCAACCTCTAGACCCAGATTTAAAGAGCTAGAATGATTACCCACCCAGGGTAAATCTCCCTTTTGATGAACTCAGAGTGAACTGATTAGGAACCTTAATTACATTTTTGCCTAATAACATAATCTCATTTTAGGAGCACTACCCCATCATATTTATAAGTCCTGCTCTTATTCAAGGGGAGAGACTTATATATAGGACGTATTTGTCATGGAATGGAAGTCTTTGGATTCATCTTAGAATTTGACTTACGACATTTTATAATCAATATAAATTGTTCGAAAATGTGGGATGTTCATGCTTGGCAACTCTAACGTTGGACCCACAGCAAAATGTCTTCAAGTGTGAGAGATAATGACACAGGCAGAAAAATAAAATGATCCTACTAAACGAACAAAAAGCCCCGCCTTTGAATTTTAAAACTTTCAACTTGTCGTAATCTTTCGTCAAGGGCAGGGGCCTTCCGAGAAAGCTTTGCTCAACTTCTATCAATCTGACAATTGCTTTTCCTTCTGACTTCCTTAAGTAGATCAAGAGTTTGCTTCTCTCCCATCCATTAGTGCCCCATTAAACTTGCCTTCTTCTTTGCCTTTTGTGTAACCCTGGACACACTGAGGCGGCAATAGTATTTTGTGAACTGGTTAACCCCGTTAGCAAGCCTAGTCAAGCCTAATCATTGGCTAACCACGTTAGCAAGCCTGGGACTAACATCTGGCTCAGGTCTTCAGGGGCGAAACTTAGGGGTGTAGAACTGTTTGTTACCGTTGGTAGGAGCGCTCCCCTGTCTCTGCACCGCCTTTTTAGGGCCAGTGGACCGCTTGCTCTCGCAGCTCATCTCTATGGTTTCTGTTGTGTTTCATCCGGAATAGGCGGAGCTTCCGGTTCCGGTAGGACTGTCCCTAGTGGCGGAGATGGCGGCTACAACGGCGGAGGCCGCGGCCTCAAGCTCTGGAGGACCCCGGGAAGAGGTTGAAGCCCCCGGCCCCTCCTGGAATGAGTCCCAGCTGCGCAGCTATAGCTTCCCGACCCGGCCCATCCCGCGTCTGAGTCAGAGCGATCCCCGGGCCGAGGAGCTTATCGAGAATGAGGTAGGGGGCGGGACCGCGTCCCAAGCGGCCGCGGGGGAGGGAACATGTTGGGAGAAGAGGTCAAAGGCGAATGTTGACAGAAGTAGGGAACTGGCTGGGTGGTGGCCTGGGGCCTGAGGAAAGCTGGAGAGGAAGTCGAGATGAAATGGGACTTGAGGGATTCGTGTTGGGTAGCAGGAGAAATTATTCTGAAGTTGGGAAGTAGGTGGAACCATGGAACCAGAATCCACCAGCTCTTTGGGATGACTTCTTTTTTTTTTTTTTTCCCGTCTGGTGTTTTCGGTTAGGAGCCTGTGGTGCTGACCGACACAAATCTTGTGTATCCTGCCCTGAAATGGGACCTTGAATACCTGCAAGAGAATATTGGCAACGGGGACTTCTCTGTGTACAGTGCCAGTACCCACAAGTTCTTGTACTATGATGAGAAGAAGATGGCCAATTTCCAGAACTTTAAGCCAAGGTCTAACCGGGAGGAAATGAAATTCCATGAGTTTGTTGAGAAACTGCAAGATATACAGCAGCGAGGAGGGGAAGAGAGGTAAGTTCCCAGATGATGGTTTTCTGTTGGCTGTAAGGCATCTATTTTCCTTTCCTGAACTTGAGTGAGCATATGGAGGAGTTGGGTGAGTTTTCCCAATTGAAGGATTGCTGATCTTGAACTGTGACTCGCTACTTTTTGTCATCTTCATAAAGTGAGAGTCCCAGTTGCTTACAAGGGTCAGGTGATGAACGAAGCGAGTGAAGTCGTTTGGGTAAAAACTACATACATTGAGGCTGAATGCATATGCCCTGTTCAAAGTGAGATGTCATTACTTGACTTGCTGTTATTTGGGAGTTCAGTTTCAGATTGCCAGATACTCTGATGTTTCAAAAGAAGCCAGAAGTCAGGATTTTTACTTTAAATCTTTTTGACTTCTAAATATGCACAGCTAATTCAGATTTTTAAATATGCTGCAAGGGACCAAACAAAAATGTTTGTTGTTGGATTTAGCCTTGAGATGACCAGTTTGCAACCTGAAATATGAGGCTGGCTAGCAATAGTTTACGCTGAGAAGCTGTATAAATTATTTTGATCCGGGGTGAAGGGTATCAAGATTCTCTGTCTTAGGGGAGATTAGTTTAGAGGAGGACACTGATGCTCCCCTGGCCCTGGCGATGGCAAGCACAAGACACACAGGAGTGACTCTTCCTCTGCTTTTGTCGCTGTTTATGAGGACAACCTCTTAGGTAGGTCTCGGACAGCGTTCAGTCCCACTGTTGTGTCTGAGGAATTGCTTTCACTAAGGACTTCATGGTGAAGAACCATCTCTATGGCACGTTTGGTGACCAGTCCTGGCCTTCCTGCCTTTGTTCTCTTTCTGACTCTGTTAGCAGTATGTGGCTGAGTGAATGGATTTGAAATACTGTATCTTTTTTTTCCTGAGTGTCTGACACTTAGTAGTTATCACAATGATAGGACTTTGACTAAAAGAGTGTTCAGAGTCTGAGCTATGATTGATCTGTTATTTGTGGGGTTTTTTTTAAAGTTTTTATTTATTTACTTTTTAGAGAGAGGGGAAGGGAGGGAGAAAGAGAAAGAGAAATATCTATATGTGAGAGATAAATCAATTGATTGCCTCTTGCACGCCCCCACCTGGGGAACCTGGCTGGCAACCCAGGCATGTGCCCATACTGGGAATCAAACCTGTGACCTTTTGGTTCACAGGTGGGAGCTCAATCCACAGCCACACCCGGGCAAAATACAGGTTTAATTGGTCAGCTCATGCATTAATTTCTTTAATATTAACAGCGTACTCATGTGCATGTGCACACATACATCCAACGTTCAGGTTGAGAGCTATTTACACAGAACTGGAGTGTAAATCCATTTAAGGAACATGTGCACTGGAATGAGCATGAGATAAGTAAGACACATGAATCCTCTGGTTCCCCAGTCACTTTAAGTTTCTTATCTCCCGTAGGAAAACATTTTCCCTCACTATGAGTGTAGTCTGCACTTTGTGGGTGATGCAAGGAAAAAATTTTCCTGAGTGCAAGTTGTGCCCTGCCAGCTGACGAGCACCAGCCAGCTTCACTGCATAATGGTGCAACTTGTTGTGAATCTGGAGTGAAGGGGATTAGCATCCTCTCTGAGCTCTTTTGAGTATTTATTGTCAATATAACAGAAATTGTTTAGATTCAAGTTTCATGAGTGGTCCTGCCTCTTTTAATTTCTGCAGCGAGTCCAAAGGTTGCACTCAAATCTTGAGGTTTCCTTGTTGCCAAAAAAGTAGCTAATGTTTCTAGCTTATTAAGATTTCTAGTTAATGTTGCCCTGGCTGGTGTGGCTCAGTGGATTGAGTGCTGGCCTGCGAGCCAAAGGGTTGCCAGTTTGATTCCCAATCAGGGCACAAGCCTGGGTTGCAGGCCAGGTCCCCAGTAGGCGGCATGTGTGAGGCAACCACACATTGATGTTTCTCTCCCTCCCTCCCCCCCTCTCTCTAAAAATAAATAAATTTAAAAAATCTTAAGACAAAAAACAAGATTTCTACTTAATGTTGCCTTAAATATCATGTTTTAGGCACTAAGATACCTTTGAGCCTTTTGAAGTAACGTTCTCAGGAACAGGAAAGGGCTACTTTTGTATCTTGCCTTCCAGTCCCCTTATTAATGTCTCTTGTGGGGCATGACTAAATGTGTCTGAGTTATCATACACCTTAGGAAACTTCTGATAGTCCTCAGGTATGTTAGGAGCCCCGGCCCTGCAGAAAGCCTGATGACGCGTCTTCCGCCAGCTGTAGAAGGCTGGTATAGAGAGGTGGCTGAGTCAGTTAAGATAAACTAGACTTTGAGCCCGAGCTCTGCAACTTCATGTCTCACTCACACTACACGTTCATCACTGGTCAGCGGAGGAGGCTCTGCGCTCACATGATCTTTTTCACTTCGGGACCTAGAGTGCCCCAGTGGTTACTTCCTGAAACTTTGCAGTTGCTGTGGCAGAGGGAAAAAGTGTGGTGGTAGTGTGTACTGATTCTTGATTATAGTTTGGAAGCAACACAAGTCACTTCTGTGGACATTTCATTGGCCAAAGCAAGTTAAATGACTTCGAGGGGTTACAGAAGACTAACTCCTGCAGGGAAGGAACTAGCTCCTGGTGAACAGTTACGATGGCCATTGAGGGCCAAAGGGGATGTCCTGGGCCCTGACAGTCTCTGGGACAGGCTGATTCATCATTCTAGGGTCTATGTCTAGAACTTGGAGGAATCTAGGGAAGAAATTGTATGAAAGTTCTGTCTATGTGTGCATTTTTATGGGGAACCCTTCTTGGATTCCTAAAGGATTTAGGCTGTGACCCAGAAAAAGTTAAGGTCACTTCTTTAAAATGTTTTGCCGGATAGCTCAGTTGGTTAGAGCATTATCCCGATATGCCGAGGTTGCTGGTTTGATCTCCGGTCAGGGCACATACAAGAAGCAACCAATAAATGCATAAATAAGTGGAGCAACAAATCCATGGTTCTCTCTCCCGCTCTCCTTCCCTCCTCCCCCCCCTTTTCTTTCTCGGTCTAAAAAATCAGTAAGTAAAAATAAAATAAAATAAGGAGTTTGGTGTTGAACAGAGTCCAGAGAAGGACAGGTAAGGAATAGGTTAAGTGAGAACCCATGTTGGTTAAGTTTTGCATGATGGTGGTTATTCTCTGTGGAAGGTGCTGGTGTGGGTTTGGGCGTAGACTTCCAGATGTGGGGAGGCCATGCCAAGGGACTGTGTGTATATGCACTAATGAGATCTTCTTCTTGGGGAACATAGGTTGTATCTGCAACAAACACTCAATGACACTGTGGGCAGGAAGATTGTCATGGACTTCTTGGGTTTTAACTGGAACTGGATTAATAAACAACAGGGAAAGCGTGGCTGGGGGCAGCTGACCTCCAATCTGCTGCTCATAGGCATGGAAGGTAAGACATCTTTCAGAAAGCAGCATAGCCTGGAGTCGGTCACACAAACCTGGTTTCTAATCCTGTGTCCCACCATTCACTCCTTGACTTTGAACAAGTAACTTAACTTTCTCAAGCCTCAGCTGCTTCATCTGCAAAAGGACCATGAGAGTATCTTATAAATAGCTATGAAGGTGAAATGCGACAATTTATGTTGTGTTTAAGCTAGTTGCATGCACATTAAAAAAAAAGTTCCCCTTCCTCAGTTGCTGTGTGAATATGTATACTCAGAGATTAGGGATCTGTGAAATACTGCTCTTCTCTTTTGGACATGTCTGTATTCAGAACATTTTCATCCCAGTAGAAAAGGGAATGTATTCTTCCAATATAAATTGAAACTTCTGAAAAGATAATACATTCATGGGGTTAAATTCAAAAGGTATAAATAGGAATGTAATGATAAATCTCTCTTCCACTCCTATTTCTCAGCCTCCCAGTTTCCTTCCCTGGAGGCACCACTTGTTATTAGTTGCTTATGTATCCTGCTAGAGAATTTTATGCATGCACAGAAAATATGTAAATATGTTCTTTTCGGTTTTTTTCTTTCGAATAAAAGCAGAAGCCTTTAAATTCCAGTCAGAAGAAGGAGAAAGCCTCTTAGCTCAGTCTTTTTATTCCCAGCACTACCTCAGTGCCAAGCCCATACTTAGTAAACGGTGATTGAATTGGGTTGGACAGGGAAGCAGTTACTCATTGTCATTCACCACTGGGCCCTGAAGTCTCTTCTCCCTTTGATTATCCTTCCTTCAGATTCCACGCATCTTATGGATTGATCCTTAACCTGTCCCTTTGAAACCAACTCTTGGTTCCCCTTCCAGGAACCAGTTGTGGTTTGCTTGCTTGTGCTTTTCTGTTGCCTTCTTGTCTTGTGTCAGAGTGCAGGAAGGTGGAGCCATCAGGGAGAGTTGAGAGAGCAAATCCCCCTTGGGGAGCATGTAAGAAGGCACTGTCTTGGCCCACCCAGGCAGACTCGGAGGATGCCTTCTGCACTCCATGCCCTGCAGAGGGCCCTTCAGCTTTCAGGGTTTGTGTGAAGGATGAAAAACAGATATGGCCTCAGTTACAAAGAGAAGATAGAGCATACACACACTATGGCAGAACTAATTCCAGGTGACATTTAAAATAATTTGCCTTATTCAAGTTACACCACACTCTTCAGGTATCTGATGCACTTACCCCTGTGGGAGCCAACAGCCCCATTGTTGCTCTAAGACGTGTTGCATCCCACAGGTGTGTTGAAGTGGGAGGAAAGGTTGATAATTTTGACACTCCAAAAGAGCTACCCACAGCAAGTCCGTATCCATACAGCTTAGAAACGACTGGTTAATTCCATCAAAGAAGATCATGCATGCATTGTTGATGCCAGTCATTTCATTTGTTTCTAATTCTTGCTTTGCTACCTCTGTATTCTTGCCATAGTCATTCGGAGTATAAGTGTATATATTACTTCGCTAGACTTGTATCATTTTGATGTGCTGTTGCTTCCAGTGAGGGCAGGAGCCGTTATTTAAGAAAGTATACTTTGCTAATTGATGCTGAATCCTTATTGCTAGACTTATTACTGATTAAAAGTGTGACACCTAATTTGCTGAGTTGTAATTGCCATCTCCCTGGTTCTGCCTGATTTTTTTTATTAGGAACTCTTCGCTGAGAGGGCAGGCTGCACTTCTCTCCAGCACTGGGCCCTGTGTTCCAGCCTGTGCAATAGAGCCACTGCTCCGAATAAGATGATGTTTTTCTTCTTACAGGAAACGTGACACCTGCTCACTATGATGAGCAACAGAACTTCTTTGCTCAGATAAAGGGCTACAAGCGATGCATTTTATTCCCTCCGGATCAGTTTGAGTGCCTCTACCCATATCCCGTTCATCATCCCTGTGACAGACAGAGCCAGGTGAGCTCATGTGATCTGAGAAAGATAGAGAACTCCATGGGGATTCCAGGCTAGCATGTCTTCCCCTTCCCTGTGGTGGTATGCCAGGTTTGGACAAACTCAGGGTAGTTTCACGGTGTAGCTCATAACAGGGTGGGGCAAAAGTAGGTTTACAGTTGTTCATATGAAAACTGGTACAGTAGGAAATGATAATACAAGAATAAACTCTGTGTTTCCTGTACTCGAAACTGTCAACCCACTTTTGCCCCACCTTGCATATTCCAGGCCCCAGGGCAGTCCCCGGTGATTGTGAGTGTAAACAGCCCTGTGGTAATCTCTGGAGGGCTGACCGTGGCACTGATGCTGATGGCGTCAGGTCACTCTGATTGTGGATTACAAGTTCATGGAACAAAATGTGTTACGTTTCCATTGGATTTAATAATTGTTTTCTTTTGTTAGGGATACTACTTATTTTTTATAAAATGGAGAGCAAATTGAATTGAGATATATCACTTCATGTTTTTGCTGGATTCAAGTCAGTTATAAGGTTGACTTTGTTGCCAACCAGAAAGGTCATTTTCTTTCTTGAGGTGCAAGCTGCCTAGCTACTTCATGTAGAAGTGTCAACTGGTTAGAGTAGGTTTGGAAGAAAGTTTCTGAAGGATGAGTCCTAATTGCACGTATCTGCAGGCAGCGAGTAGGTTTTCTGACCTGCAGGCTGTGATGACTGGCTCCTGACCTCAGGAGCACTGGGGCCTAGGGTTCTTTGTCACTCAGCATTTGAATATAGTCTGTCTTACATGGTTTAGTGTGTGTTTTGTCTTCTGGATATAAATTTTAAAGTCATCTTTTTCTCTTTTTTAAGGTATCTTTTTTTTGACAACCAGGGTAACTTTCACGTAGTAGTCAATGATAAAAATTTGGTGAGTGACTGATTTTCTTTTTCTCTTGAACCTCTCAGGTGGACTTCGACAATCCTGACTACGAGAGGTTCCCCAATTTCCAGAACGTGGTTGGTTACGAAACAGTGGTTGGTCCTGGTGATGTCCTTTACATCCCAATGTACTGGTGAGGAGTGGGCTCGGACTGGGGAGTTCTTGGGAGCGCTCTTCTCATACTCTGGAAAGCCTTATCTGTATCCCTTCTGAGTTGTGGCAGGACTGGTCTTAATGCAGTGAATGGGAAGGCTGGCACATCTAGATGTAAGCACACTGAACATGGGGAAAGTGACAGCCCTGTCTCTAGCTTGGCCCAGGGTGTGTTTGGCAGGCTGAACATAAAGATACTGTCTTCATTATTTCCCTTAGCTGGGCTCTACCTAGCTCTCCATCCCTCCCTTTGAAAAGTATTGGTGGCAAACAGGAGGCTGTTTATTTTCTTGCAGGTGGCATCATATAGAGTCATTACTAAATGGGGGGATTACCATCACTGTGAACTTCTGGTATAAGGTGAATATGGGTTTTTTCCTACGTGGGACTGGGGTAAGGTAGGTGTAATCAATTATTTGGAAGCAGGGTAGGGAGGTTGGCTATCTCTGGAAGTGATTCCCAGGTCTTTGGAATGATGAAAAGGGATCGGTTTGAATTGTGTTTCTTAGAGGGGGTTAGTAGGTGACACTGAAGCCTTCTTCTAAAGACATTTCCTGAGCTGCTGCTTCCTTTGCAGGGGGCCCCTACACCTAAGAGAATTGAATATCCTCTCAAAGCCCATCAGAAAGTGGCCATAATGAGAAACATTGAGAAGATGCTTGGAGAGGCCTTGGGAAACCCACAAGAGGTATGTGGCTGCCCCAAGGTGGCATTCCCATGGCTCAGTGGGCAGTGACCCAGGAAGTCAGGATTGGTGTCACATTCTCCACAGCTCCTCTGTTTCAGTATCTGAATGTCCTATCCATAGAGGTTATGGGTATGTTCAGAAAAGCCTTGTTTTCTGGTGAGAGCTGGGCTTGACTGGCGGATCAATTATAATCTGTTCCATGCTAGTGGTAGTGTTCCCCATGGGGCTTATGAGCCAGCTGGGGACCCCTGAGGGGATTCTTCTGGAACGGGAAGTGAGCAGTAAAGCATCTCCTTACACTCTCCCAGCTGTGCCAAGGCTGCTCTAGGTAATGTTGTGACCTGCTTTCCACACAGGTGTGCCAGGGGCCCATTGGGTGAATGGGGGAGGTTTGTGTAACGCTCTTGCTTCCATCCTGTGGTTAGCTTCAGCATCCAGAGGAACTGTGGGGTTGGGAGATGGCATCAGCCTCAATTGCAGGTGATCTTTTCAGGATGTAAAGGCATGTAACATTCTTAAGGCACATTTAAGAAATGTGCAGACACACACTGTTAGGTGTTTGGGGGCTGTTAGCTCCTCTGACCTTCTGTCTGTTTGGTGCTGCTTACAGATGCAGGATATTGTGAGAGGGAAGGTAATACAAGGTGGACCTGGAGTCGAGGGCCATGCCCCAGATTACAGGATTGACCTCCAGGAAGAGACTTGGTTAGGGGGTTTACAAGATTGAATGAAAGCCTTGTCTTTGCCCTTGGCTGGACATTGAATGTCTCTAGACATACCTCTGTCCGGCTCCAAGGTCAGGGAACAGACAGTTCTGACTGACTCCTCATGTCTTTTCACAGGTGGGGCCCTTGTTGAACACAATGATCAAGGGCCGATACAACTAGCCTGCCAGGAGTCAAGGCTTCCTGCCAGGTGACTGCTAGCCCGTCCACACCGCTTCATTGATGAGGACAGGAGACTCCAAGCACTAGTATTGCACGCAGCACTTAATGGACTGGACTCTTGCCATGGCCCTGGAGGCAGGTGTTTGGGGCAAGGCAGGGTGGTTGGCGCTCCACTCCCATTTGGAGGAATTTCATACCCTTGCCTCTGTGCCCCAGCACCTTCCCTCCATACCCCTCTAAAGTCCTGCATCCAGTGTGTGGAGTTCCAGCTTCTGGTTGTCATCATGTCTGTGTGTGTCAGTGTGTCAACCTCAGGATGTGTGTGTGCGTGCACACGCATTGTGTATCTGTTCCTTACGCCCTTCTTTCAGGTCAGGACCCCACTTCTGGCTCTCAGCCCTATCTCCTGCAACCTCTGTGCCTCAGCCTGAGAGAGAGGAGATGCTCTGGGATGCCCACTACATCTGGGCTGCAGGACTAGAGCTATCCTGACCTGTAGGTCAGTCGGCTTCCTTCAGGTTTCAGAGTCGGGTTCTAGGCTGCATGGAAATGGCTACTGGGATTCTAATGGGGAGAGTAGAAGGAGGCTTGCTTTGAGGGCCTAGAGAGCTTTCTATGAGAGAATTAGGTTCCAATTTGGACCTTCATGCTCAAGCCATATATAGAAAAGAGCCTTGGGATACAAGAGCCAAGGATTATGCATAAGTTTAAAACTTTAGACACATACAGCTCTCTTTCAGCACCAGCTCTTGCTCCCTGTGCTGGGTACCAAGGGAGTCCTAGCAGTAGCTTCTCTGGGTTCCAGGGGTGCACAACTCTGCAGGGTGTGTGTGTGTGCATACTGGCCTGCCTCTCTGCTTACCAAGTTTCTCTGCTGCTTAACCTTGTCCAGAGGGATATACAGTGGGAAGCCCAGGGCAGTACTCCCTGACCTAACCTAGAGAATTTAAACTCAATTTTAGCCATTGAGTGTTGGTCAGGACTCACTGAAACCTGCCTGAGGCTGACTGGCTAGCCTCTTCTGCCCAGGCTACATCCTCCATGTCTGTGGAGCTTCTGGAATGAGTAGAAAAAATGGGGTCCAGCTTAGGCAACTAAGTCACCACCTGTCATAAACCTCACGGCAAGGACAAAAATGTAGCCTTGTCTCTTAAAGCCAGCGCCTCTGCCAGACCCCACTGTAGTGTTTCACAAACACCCTCAAAAGTCAGGGCAACTGGTGGATCACAGAAGTACCATTTCCTTTTCATAGCTACTTGTGGGCACCCCTCTCAGGGCTGCAGCTTAACAACTGGGCAGCTGTGTGCTGCACAATGCAGAGAGCGTCATTCACTTCTGTTCGGTGGAAGTGGGGCCCTGGAATTGGGCAGTGTGGTGGCCCTGTGTCTTGTCACCTCCACTTCCATCTCCATGTCTTTTCTCTCTGGAAGGAAAGAGGAGCTGGAGTCTCTGGGTGTGTATTTTTCTTTTTCTCTTTTTTTTGGCCAAAGGTTTACTTCTGGTGTCTGAGCTATGGCTATAACCCCCAAAGCTCAGTTTACAGTTACAGTGCACTGATGGACTGAGAGGGGGTGTGTGTGTGTGTGTGTGTGTGTGTGTGTACCTGTGTGTTTTACGAGGGGTGTTTATTTTTTGTGCTCCATTCTGGGCTTCTCTGCTGCAGTGTGTGCACAAACACGGTACCTTCTCAAGTGCAGTTCTTTCAAATACAGCCAGTGCTGGGAAGTGCGATTGCAGTGATCTCCGTCCCTCCGTCTTTTCTGGGGAAGACAAGTGCACAAAGAAAGCAGGGCAGATGGAGGATGACCTTGACCACAACCACACTTTGAAAGACAGATTGTTTTTGTTCTCCTCAGCAGGTCTGCTGTGTTGCAGACTCCACCTACAAAGGTGTGGGTTGGTGTCCAGCAGGGAGGCGTGTGCCGCTCAGCTGGTCCTTGCTGGGTGCGGTGCTGACATAGGTCGGACCGAAGGGGACGGAGGGGCATACCTGCACAGGATTGGTTACGGTCTCTGGGTAATATCATAGTGACTGCTGATGATTAGACGCCTAATGTGTGTGCCTAGTGCTGTTACCTTTGTTCCTCACTGTCCTGCAAGGTGGGTATTCTCATTTTACAGCTGAAGGAAAGGGCTCAGAGAGGTTAAGTGATGAGTGGCAGGGTTCAGACCTAGTGCTGTTTGGCTACAGACCCCCTGCTGCTCCTTTGCAGCCAGACTGTTGCTTCTTTTACCTCCTCCCCTGAACTGCAGGCCAGCCTCAGCGCTCGCCCCACTGGGCGCTGTCTGGTGCAGAAGATAGAGTGCAGTGAGAAAGCTCTTCTGGGTTCCGTCTAAAGACATCTGAGGAAAACTGTTGGGAAGCCATAAAATGAGTTAAGAGTGCTGGAAGGAGCTATGGGGAGACCGAGTTCTAGATCCCATTGTCTTATTAGTGTGTCCTCGATAGGTCCCATAACTTGTCCAGCATGCTTCTGCATCAATAGAATTGAAGATCTGGGTGATCACTGACAACCTGGGTTCATGTTCTGTGCTCTCCTTTTCCCCAGAGAGAGGTTGAGGCTCTTCACTTAACCTAGATTAGGGCCATTTGGGCTCAAATTCTCCTTGGGGCAAAGGAAACATTTCTTCTCTGTTGCTTACCCCTATTGTGGAGGCAGACACCACGGGAAAGTGGGGGATCGGGCCCGTATGGAGGTCAGCTATGTCTCATGCTCCCCTTTTTACACCAGCAGAAACACAGGAAACTACTCTTGTGAAGTCACATATTTGTTGGGGGGTTGGAGTTTGGGGGATGGAGGAGGGGCTCTTCTGGGCATTAGTTGAGCAGATGCCCAAGATGCCTGGGGGAGACCAGCTTCCCCTACAAATCAGAGCTCTAAATTACAAGGTTTTTACCAACGCGAACAGTTGGGGGAAGTCGTCTGCTCTCATTTGCGTAATGGTTTCTGTCACTGGTGATTAGACAGACACAGGATGAAGGAAAAGAAATTTGACAATTAGGAATGAGTGATCATTAATCTGAATCTGTTAGGAGAGAGAGAGGGGAAGGATCCTTATTGGCCAGCCCAGTATGGGGGAGACCCTCCGTCTGCGCCCCCAGAGACCCTTGGGTCACCTGCCCTTTGTACCCATAAGCAGGCTGAGCTGGTATTTCTTAAGAAAGAGTAGGTGGGCCCAGTCCCCAGCTTGAGGTGGATACAGGAACACATCTATAGGCATGAACCAACACGGAGAGAGGAGTGTGAAGAACAAACGGTGGGGCAAAGAAAAATGGGTTAGTTTTGACATGTGCTGTTTGGGAAAAATGCTCTTGTAATCAGCTCTCCAGAGACCAGCCAGTGGCAAGTGTTTGTTACATTCCAGCACTACAGAGTGTGGAGCAAACCTGGTCTTTATCTTCCAGGGGTTTCTGCTCAGTTGAAGAAGCCACATGAAATAACAGCGGTTATGAAACCATGTGCGTGTACCCTGCGAGGGCAAAATTAGAGACTGCCGCTGGAGGAGGAAGATCAGTAAAAAGCAGAGCTCTTCCTCCAGGCTCCTCCAAGTCCGTGGCCTCCACAGGGAGGGACACTTCACTCTAGGCCTCCCAGTGAAGTTCATTCCCCCCACGGAGGGCACTGAGGCCCCTGCCCAGGTGTGAGCAGGTGATGAGGTCAACTTAAAGGTTGTGTGTTGGGTGTGGAGAGGCCCAACTTGGGTCTTCTCAGGTTTCCACGTTTCCTCCCCATTCCTCTGCCTCTGGGTGCAGACTTCAAGCACAGTATTAATTTGCACCAGTTGGTAGTTACTCCTGTTTGGCGACTTGTGTGTAGTGGGTTCCTTAGATCAGAGGCTCCCTCAAGGATTGGGTGCAGGTGTGGCAGTACGATGGCTGTCTTCTCTCAGAATGTAGGCTTCCCAAGGACGGCACTCCACTTGGTAAATTCCCTGTCTTTGGCGTCCCTTCACAGCTCAGGGCAGAGTTTAGTAGGGCTGCAGGGAATGGCCCTCAGTTCTAAAACAGACCAGTTTTACTCAAGACAGGATGGGTCTGGGATGCCCCTAGAAGTGACTCATGGGGTTCCTGAGGCCCTGGCTTAATTTCAGCCAGTGTCCGTCTTCCTTCTTTGGGACCTCCAGTGCTTGTCCTCCAGCCCCTGCCCATGTCTCTGCTGTCCTTGCAGTCTGCTCTTAAGAGATGTTCCAACTTCCCTTTTCCAGAGCTCCCCCAGTTTCTCCTACTCAGTCTCCCCCTGCCCAGTCTCTTGAGCAGCCTCTTCGCTTAGGGCCTTTTTCCTAAACAGTTTCCCTTTTCTCAGATATTCCAGACTGCAAGCGTGTGGATAGACTTTCTCTGGGATCTCTCTCTGGGGCCATTGCTCTTAACTTTAGAGTCATCATCTGTTTCTGACCTGCGGTAGTTCTGTTTACCTGGGGTTAGTCCATTTGTTTTGTGTGTGCTCTGTCCTCTTGTCATTTTGTGTATCTTTTCTAACTTGGGTGGCTCTCTCTGCTAGTCTTCAGCCAGCTCTGTTTAATCCTCACAGGTCTCGGGGAAGCCCTGCTGGAAACTGCATTTCTGGGGGATGAAGCCTCAGACACTGGAAGCCTTGAGGCCCAGGAACGTAGGGTCAGTGAGGCCTCCAGGATGGGGAGGGGAGGGTACCTAGAAAGTCGTGAACAGTGGCGAGCCAGTGAGGGGGATTGGGCAGGAGACTGCAGGAGCGGGACCAGGTGGCCAGGGTAGAAGAACCAGAGTTGGTGTTTCCATCTAGAGGCATCTTTGTGCCTTAGGGTCAGGCATTTCAGGGATGGGGGGCATTTTGTGAACGTCTCCTAATTTCTCTCAGGTGTTATTGGCAATGCTCCAAGTCACTGAGTTTAGTTTACCTCTGCATTTCAGTGTTTGCTGGATGGAGACAGCACGTAGAATCATCACGTATCAGGAGTGGCGATCTTAGTTGAGAAAGGCCCTGGAGGCTGGGGCAGGAGGACACGGCCCCACCCAGTGGTCAGCTTATACCCAGACTGTCTCTTCACTCCAGGTGCTTGAGGACAGTAACTGATTACGGGCCTCATCTTCCCTTCCTAAAAGCTGGTCTGTGGGTGACATTTTGGACAGGAGGATGTGGCCTTTAACGTGAATGAGAAACATCTAGCACAGTGTTTAAAAGCACGGATTTGGAAGTCAGATGTCTTCGGCTCTGGTTTTTAGCTTTACTGCTCTGCCAGCTGGGTTTGACCTAGTTGGTTGACCTAACCTCTCTGAACCTGCTTCCTCAACTGTAATGGTACATGCGGTGGAGATGGGGGTGTTGAAAATATCTACCTCAGGGTAGTTGGATGAACCGAAACACTGTAAAGCTTTAGCACAGTGCCTGGCGAGCACTTAATAAATGGCGTGGTGGCACCGGTGGTTACATCATTACACGACTTGCTCAGAAACTTGGTCTCAGTGACTAAGGTTTCCAGCGACTCCTCAGTGAAAGCACAGGGAAGGGTAAAGAAAATGCGCTGTAGGGACGTGTGTTCAGCTGGGGGCACACAGAAGAGTCTTGGTACCTAAACCTGCCCTAGGGTGGGGGAGGGAAAAAGGGAAGTGTCAAAAGTCTGCTGCCTGGTCCGCTGGACTTGACTGCTCTCCACACCAGCGGGGGTGCGGTGGGGGTGTCGGCTACTGAGCTCTCTTTACTCTGTGAGGGGTGAGGGCATCTGAACGAGTTCCCCTCACGCCTGGAGAAGCTGTTGCCAACCTCACACCGTGAGACCCTGCAGTCAAATTGGGCCCCCTGGGTTCAGTTTTATTCCATACCCCTCTGGGTATTTAAGTGGCATGTTTGTTACGGTCGTTCTAGGACAGGGACATTCAGAAGAGAATGCAGAAAGATATAAGACTGGGATCTTAATAGCAACCATTTGTGGAGTGCCCTGGAGCATTTCTGTTCCAGGCCCATGCTTGTTCTTTCCCATGCGCGCTCAGTTCCATGGGAGCAACAAGTAGGCAATTAGCATTGCAGGTGCACAGAGGATAGGCACCTGACAAGCTCAGGTGTTCTCAGTAGGCTTCCTGCCAGAAGTAACATTTTAAGCTGATACACCTGAAAGATGACCAGCTTGGAGAGTAGTAAAAGGCATGAATTTCTCCTCTGACTTGCTTCTCTTCCAATCCCAAAACACATACTCTGCTCTTCCATGTTTAAGGGTTGTGTTAATCACTTCTGGGAGGGGCCCACCAGCCAGGGGATGGACCTCAAAAAGAAGAAAGCCCTTTGGTTAGCCACAGAAGTCTTTGAAAATCATTTTGGTTTCTGGTCCAGGTTTGACCTGGGTTGCAAATGGATTGGACTTGGTCATTTGCAGTCCTTCCTCAGAAGACTAACCTCTGGAGCTACCCTGCCACCCTACTTGGAAGAGCTATTGGATCCAATTATTCAGAACTCAGCCTGAGATATATTCTGGCTGCCTGGAATTCTCAGCCTTTTCTACACTGAGATCCCATTGATCTCAGGTTCTGCCTGCCCCCACCCCCAGGCACTCCCCTTCTCTCCACTCTGAACCAAGCCTCTCTACAGTTCTCTGTATCCACTTACATCCTCTTGCCTCTGACCCTGGTTTCTAGCCCATAGGTGAAAAAGACCCCTCTCTAGCTTGTGCTAAGCTATCTCTGGACTACAGGCTATTCTGTATTCTGTAGTCACCTTGTATCCACCTGTTTGCTTCTAGATTTCTTTGGCTGGCCTCAGAAAATATTGCTATATTCTATTCAGTTTATTTAAAACCTATTCACTTGGTCATTGAGGTCAGTCCTGCCCTTCAGGGAAGCTCTGCTCCTTAATCAAACATCTAAACTAATCTGGGCTAGGTTTTTATTACCTCAAGTGTTACAGAGTGCACATACAGGGTAGTGGTTGAGAATGAGGGCCTTGCATACTTGTCTTGGCTTTGAATCCTAGTTATGTCATGCTAAGTGACTTTGGGCAAATGACAAACTGCCTGAAACTCACATGTATGGGGATGACATTACCTACCTTGTCAGGGTTACATGAAATAAGGTGTGTTAAGAAAGGCTCAGCAGGCTGACTGCCTAGTTATTGTTGGCTTCCAGTGGTCTCAGCCCTCTTTCAAAGCCTTTATCTCTCTTTCCCATCTAGCTTTCTGATGTAAGGTCTTGCTTCTAGTGTCAGGGTAAGTTTAGTCATCAACTCATCAGCAGAGCAGAGGGATGAGTATGAACTCTTCTGCTTGTGTTATCCATCCCTACTCCTCAGTGACCTCTGACTCAGACCAGGTAACACCCCCTTCGCTGGGGAATGTTCTTCCAAAGAGTCTGTAGTGTAAAAAGTACATGGAACACTGTCAGTGAAAGTAGAAGACACCAGACCTGCTGCGCCCGAGGGGTAAGAGGCACTGAAGGTGTGTGTGAGCTGACAGCCCAGCAGGCCAGGCACAGGGGTCAAGGGAATTGGTGCAGAGGCTGCTGTGCTAGTCTAGGGGCAGCGGGACCACGGGCTGGAGAGGTTCCCTTCAAGTTTTTTAAGTGAGCTTTTGACTGTATTGAAGCAAAACCCTACCCTCTTTACAATCAGTGTGGCTATTGTTCCCACAAGGGTTTGTGTACTGTCTTGATAAGGACAAGGTCTTGGACATGACTGCTGAGTGTGAATCTCTGTCCTAGCTCTGGAACCTTAGGCAAGTCAAGATGTCTGGGTCTTGGGCACTTTCACATCTGAGGAGTGGGAGATAGCATGTGGCTTGCACATTGTTTTGAGGATTGTGATGATGTTTTTAAAACACCCCATTCTGTATGGGCACGAGGAAAGAGTTTATTACAAAGACTGGGTGTCTGCGAATCGTGTTCACTTAGTGCTGGAACAGAAAGCTTCCTTGATCCTGCTGTGACTCT
Source organism: Macrotus californicus (assembly GCA_007922815.1). Classification (NCBI taxonomy): domain Eukaryota; kingdom Metazoa; phylum Chordata; class Mammalia; order Chiroptera; family Phyllostomidae; genus Macrotus; species Macrotus californicus. The sequence goes on from VMDR010001950.1 coordinate 88,203, forward strand.
CAAGATGCTCAAAGTGGGATCACAGATGACTTGGAGTGGGGGGAGCAAAATGGAAATGATCATAAAAGTGTTCAATAAATGCTAGTTCCTTTCTCTCTCTGCTCCTTCGGAAGCATCCAATTTACCCAGCATAAAAGGGACTCAGTTCATGTCTTAGTATAAACAAGTAATGTCAGTTTCCCCTTCTTTTCTAAGGTGTGATCAGTTGCCTTAAAGCAATGAGTTTCAACTGGTGTGCCACAAGAATTTTTTTAAAAATGCAATACCTGACTATTTAGGGGCACTGACCTCTTTTCCCTTAGACTGTCAAATAAAAAAATGACATCAGCCAACACAATAGCTGTCTGGTATGAATGAATCAAAATTATGTCTATTTTGTGTCAGCTGCCACAAAATTTTAGTAATTAGTTTATGTGTGCCATGAGATGAAAAAGGTTGGAGTCCGCTGCCCTAAAAGAATAGGAGTGAGAACAGGGAAGAACTGTGGAGAAGGGGGCAGGAGTCTACAGTATTGGAGACGGAGTAGGGACCTTGCGGTTGTGTAGTGGGCACGGGGGTGGGTGAAGCTAAAGGGTGGTGCTGAGAGCTAGAGGGAAAAGCCGGCCAAGGCATAGCAGTGTGGAGCAGAGGACAGGGCAGTGCTCTAGGGGTGGGGACCAGAGTTCTGTAGCAGAGCCTGAGGAATTGTGACTACAAGTCGGGTTGTGAGGGAAGTCCTCAGCTCAAGCACCTGTCATCTTAACACCTGCAAGGGTGTGATCCTCCCCGAAAGAAAATGTAAAATGAAAGCAGAAATCATCCAGATGGAAAGACTTTGAAGTGTTTTTCAGAGCCAGGGAAATGCACCACCCAATCAAAGTATATGGAAGCCGAGGTGGGATTCCGACTTCTGTGAGCAAGTGCAGTTAGATAGTGAGGAGCATCACACTCAGGGATGCGATCTGGGTGACCATCTTTCTAAGTGATGGAGGCCCTGTAATGGGGCTTTCACAGGCCACAAAGAAGACTTTCTGGGCCCCTTCTTAGAATCCAGTCAGTGGCCCAACCCGTGTTTCTGGTTGCTTTGCTACCTCAGCCATCTGAGAAGGCAACTTCCAAAGACTATGGGGCAGCACCAGTGTTTCCTTGATCAGTATGCATCTTTTAACACTGAGGACTTCAAATGGAGGGCAGACGTGTTTAAGAACGGCTAACCCACAGTGTTACTGGTTGCTTTTAGGGAATATGTAGTGTGCATTTTATATTTTTGACATGTGGAAGAGAATTTGCCTGTAAGTTTACCTTGTAATACCAACTGAAGTGTTGAATAATTTATTTTGACTTGAATTTTAGTTAGTCTTGCTAAGTTTCTGTATAGTTTTTAAACATTTAAAATGATTTAAGATTTGCTATATTTATAAACTTAATTTATTGAAGATACAGTAATTATTTGGGAAGGTTTGTTTTAGTCAGGTAAATGAAGTACTTAAGGAAATCAAATATGTTAATTAAACTTTGTTTTATAAGCAAAAAATAAGGTTTGTAAAAGCTAAACTTAAAAGCTTGGACAAGAGCTAGGATTTTCAATATGTAACTTTGAAAATTTAATATAACTTTTAAAACCAAAGTAATTTCCAGACAATTATTTGCATGCACAAAGGTAACCCTCATGGACATGAGAAACCTCATGGGAAACCTGATGTGGTATTCCTCCAAACCCATGTCACCGGTCCTGCCCTGCACTTGGCAGCTGGCTGCAGCTAAGGGGTCTGCCACGGGTCAGGTCAGAGCTACAGACATGATTTTGAAAGTTTTGAAAAAATTAGTTGGCAACATTTAAGATAAACTTTTCATCTAAATAACTAGATTTTTGGCTTCTCTGGAAAATCAGAAAATCTGGCAACAATAAATCACATTTCATACATAGTTAGGTGGAACTGAGTGGCCACTACCCCTTTGGGCATGCTCCTCCCAGCTTACCACAGTCACCACTCCTTGTTTTGGTGCTTCATGCCTGGTTTGCCTGATTTTTGTCACCAGTCCCACTTAGATTTTTGAATGTGTGACCCCTGGCATGGAAGTTCTCTGAGGTTCCTAAGAGCTGACTTATCGCCTGGGATAAGGGCTTGGGAAAAGAGCAGGCTCTACCCTCCTCTCTATTCTTATTTTTCCCACTCCAGCCGGGCCCAGGACTGCTTTCGGCCTCTGTAGGGAATGTGTTAAGTTCTCAGGCTTGGACTTTGTGTTTGCTGCCCTTGTCTGTGACCACACTGGTGGTAGGTCTTCTCTTACGCAGACCGTTGCCTGGACTGGATTGGGAGACAGAAGCCAAACGCAGTTTAAGGAGGCAGCTCCTAGAAGGCCATTTTCGGTAAGGTGGGCCACTACACGTATGTGGGCAGAAGAGAAGACGGCAGGAGAGAGAACAACCTAAGTGTGTGAATAAGGTCTGAGGGGAGGTAGTGGTGTGATGGGATAGGAAATAGCAACAGTTGTTTTTGCCCAGGGTGATCCTGAAGTTCAGAAACATCTTAACACCTCAAGAGACGCAGAAGGGGCACTGTTGGGAGTCTGCAGTCCCCGCAGGCATGGTTCAATAAGCAGTGCTAGAGGCTTGGAGAGTAGAAAGGGGGCATGACTGTGATGTTGGGGCCACAGTCTGGGGCAGGAGAAAATTCCAGCAACAAGCAGCCAACAGCCTGTCAAAATATCTAGATGTAGCAGCAACATCTGAACCAAATGATGAAGCTTGGTGAAGAGCCAGTGAGAGGTGATTAATGGACCCGCGTCAGCCTCGACTAGAGGGAGGCCTCCAGTAGTGTGCCTGAGGGCCCAGCTGGGGCCTGTGTCCTGTCTGACATTTTTATTGACAACTGACCGAGGCAGCAGGCTCATCAAGTGTGCAGGTGATAGAGCTAGGAGGGGCAGCTAATACTTTGCATGAAAGAGTCTGGATTCAAAACGGTTTCAACAGGCTGGAACCAACAAGATTAAATTTAACAGGGATAAATGTAGAGTCCTGCACTTAGGTTAAAACAAAATCAATGACATAAGTATTGGGAGGGGGCAGGCCCCGCTTGACAGCAGTTCATGATGAAAGGCCTGGGGGGTGTAGTCGACCGCAGGCTCAGTATGAGTCAGCAGTGTGATGTGACCGCTAAACCCTCTAACACAGTCACATACTGCATTACCCAAAAACAGCAGCCAGGTCAAGGGGGGCGCTTACCCCACTGCTTTCTGAGATTGTCAGGTCACCTCTGGAATCCTGGTCCAATGCTGAGGTCCTTTTTTTAAAGGTCAGTGACAAATGAGAATATTTGGACAAGTAGCCAGCATGGCAATGGTCCTGAATACTACCAGTGACTTGCCAGAAATTCCGTGGTGCTGAGGTTCTGTAATGAAGGGCAGGGGTGTGTGATCTGACCCTGGGGAACTAGTAGTATCTGGAGCAGTTTTCTGGGCTTTGAGAAAAAATACGGGTGGCTGCTTTCCTTCTTTTCCTGTGGGTACCCAAAGATATTGGCCTGTGAATCTCGTCCCAGGCCTTCCTGAAGTCCGGGGATTAGGAGTTACTTGGAACGAGTTAAGGATGGGTATCAGTGTGGGAGTGGGAAGGAACCTGCAAATTTGGACCTCAAGAATCACCTTCCCAGCGCCGTTCTCCCTCCATCCCCCAGTCATGCAGTCCCCACTTCGGTCACAGTGTGGCGCCCTTGCTCCATGCAGGGATCCTGACCCTACCGCAGGAGCAGATTGGGCAGGTAAGCCGCAGCTGTGCTTCCCGCACTCCCCACTGCGGGGAGCCCGTGGGGCCGCTCTGCTTAGGTGCAGTTGGCCTGGGACTCGTGTGTGCCAAGAAGATGAGTGCGACGTGGAAATGCTTGACTGCGGCACAGACACGTGGGGTCCAGATGTGGCCCCTGTTAGAGCCATGCATTCAGGCCTGAGCTACTCTGCACGTGGCCTCTTGTCTGCCCTAACACGGAGTCCACGGTGCAGAGGGCTGCTCCTGTGGCACTGGGGGCCCGGGCCACCAAGAGCTCTGTCTCTGGGGTCATGGACAAGGCCAAGTTCCCTGCATTCCTTAATTGTCCAAAGTAGAATACCACTGCCAAGTGTATGGAGTTATTAGGACTGAATAAGGCATCTAGGACAATGCTTCTGAACTGTTGCAGAGGTCACCAGGAGAGCTTGTTGAAAATGCAGATTTCTGGCCTCTCCATTAGTCATTAAAGTAGTTCTGGGTGGAGCTCAGGAATCAGGCATTTTAAACAGTTTTTCCAGGTGGTTCTGATGTCCATGGTCCTCTGACCTTTGGAGAAACTGACTTAGGATATCTGCAAGGCTACTTAGTACGCTTCAGTTCTCTTTCTCGGAGCCCTCAAGGAGGTACCATGTGCCCGGCATGGTGGTGGGTTGGCAAGAGTACACAGGCTTGCTCTCCAGGTGACTGTAGCCAAGGTTGTGGGAGGAGAATGGGGTACAATATTTAACCTCAAAATGGATGTTTAGGATCTGGAAGATTGAATGTACTGAAGGTCATAGAGAAGTGGTGGTGCTGGTGCCACAGTTGGGGGGTGCTTGGTGTTGGAGCGATGGGGCTGTGATGGTGTGCCAGAGGGTTGAATGTAATGTGTCGTTGAAGGGCATGAGGTCAGGCTGCACTGGGAGAGGAAGAGGAAGGAGCTAAGAGGATAGGGTGACGCACACTGGCGTTTTCTTGTGGAGCCAGAGATGGAGGTTGGTTATATCATGATGTGCCCAAGAAGGCAGAGTGATGGAGACTGCAGTGCTCGAGGAAGCCCCTTGGGGGCAGCCATGCTTTGTGATTTGTGTTGAGGACCTGGGCCCAGGCTTACGACTATTTTCATTTTTGGTGTAAAAGGAGAAAAATGTTCCCTAAGAGCTTCTGGAGGAAATTTCCTGCCCCCAGGGATTATAGGTAAAGTGTGTGCATGTGTGTGTGTGTGTAGGGGAAGGTTAACTTATGCTATGAGATTTTTTAAAGTCCCTTCTTGGATTTCCTGACTCACTTGAGGAGAGGGACTGTCTCCAGACACTCCCCTCTCCCCTATCTCTCTCCATATACAGAATAATGTTTGACCTGCCTGGTTTCTCTTGGGTCCCAGCTCCCCAAAAGGGAGCACTCTTGTCAGCAGCTCATGAACATGTGGATGTCCACTCACTGAAAACACCTTCCAGAAATTCTGAAGACCTTCCCGGTGGAACATTCTAGAAAGGATGCTCAAATCCCAAATCCTTGAACACTGGAGAGAAAAGAGAACTTGAATACCATCTGATGCAGTCTCCCTCAGCTTGGTGCTGGGAAATAGACACCTTGTGTGGACACCCTGCTTTCTTAGCCTCTTGGGACCCCAGAGCCTGAGAGACAAGACTACACATTACCTAGAGAAGAGAGATACACAGTAGAGTCAGCAGTGGGTTGTGAGCTCTGCTGGTAAACACCTAGGAGGTCAGAGGTGGGTGAACACCTGCACAAGAAGGCTCCCTAGAGCAGGACAGCTGGAGCTGCACTTTAAAGTGGGGAGGATTTCTTTTCAGTGGGGATTTTTTCTGACTATGTTTTTTATGGAAAGTGAAGGAAAAAAATATTGGATGGGGCTTACTGATCTGTCTACAGAGGAGCAAAGCACAGAACCCTGAGCTCATCTGAGAACAGTAGAGAGAGATCAGCATGGGTAGGATGCTGGGCAGAGTCAGGAAGAGGGCAGAGAGGGCAGGCTGCAGCAGGAGGAGGGGGCTGGAAGCCAGAGGAAGGAACTCAGGTCTGGTCTCATAGTAGGGACAGTGAGGACTGGCGCTAGGGGAGCAGACGAGAGCACCCAAGGAGAGAGAGAAGAGGGTTTCATGTACAAACATGCCAGAGAAGCACTTCCAAGGAAAACAGGAGTAGAACCAAGAGTTTGGGGGTCGTTGAAATGGAGAGGGACACAGGAGGGTGGTCACAGGCTCAAACCCTGAACAGGAGTAGGAGGGTGGGGCTGAGCACCCAGTGCAGGTCATTGGAGTTGGTGACCGAGAGGTCAATAAAATGGCAGGGGTTAAAGAGTGAGTTGGTGGAGGGGAAGTGGGGACAGCAAGTGTAGACAACTGTAGGTTATCTTTTAAGAAATACACAGAGGACTAGAGACAGGCCCGTATTTTGAAAAAGTTGCAGCAAAGCTGTTAGTCAAGGGGAGAGGAGCAAACTTGTGGACAGAGGACAGAGGAGAAGGAGCCATTGGAGAGGGGGTGGTTGAAACTACTAGAAAGAGCAGACACGGAGAATAGCCAAGTTCTAGAAGGGAAAGGAAAGACAGGGAGCCAAGGCTGGAAGAGGTCAGATATTCAGGCAGGAAGAAAGGGGTGAAGTCCTAGGGCTCCAGCTGGACCAAGGCTTTGATCTAAAAGTAGGAGTCAAGGTTGAGGTGGGTTCCTTCAAGTAAGGGTAGGCAGGGTAGAGCTGGGCTGGAGGGACACTGAGGAAGGGGTGGAATCAAAGGGGCAGTCTGGGCATCTGACGTATTACCCAGTAGCCTGGGATGCAGTGAAGCTGGGCTGGGATTTGCCTTGGGCCAGGTCTAAGGCTCTGCATTTTGGGAACAGGATGGAGCAGCAAGCCACAGGGTGACCAAATTACAACTGTCTCAGGAGCCCGGAGGCCAGTACACCGTGAGAGTAAGGAGGGACCTCCCTGGGGGGAAGGAGGGACAGCTGCCCAAGCCCAGCCTAGGGTGGGGGGGCTTAATGGAACAATATGGGCAGCCATGCAATATGGGGTCCAGGGCCTGAGCTTAAATGTGAGGCATTACCATTGTGACTATTTCTTAACTTTTTAATTTTATTTTTTGTTTGTTTATTTTTAAACAGAGGGGAAGGGAAAGAGAGATAGGGAAACATCAATGTGTGGTTGCCTCTTGCGCACCCCCCACTGGGGACCTGGCCTGCAACCCAGGCGTGTGCCCTGACTGGGAATCGACCAGCAATCCTTTGGTTCTCAGGCCAGTGCTCACTCCACTAAGCCACAGTAGCCGGGGCATTGTTACCATTTTTAACAATCTGAAAGGGGCTGAGAGTGGGGAGAACGTGAGGTGCAGAAAGGGGGCGTTGCTGTGTGCCAAACACGGTTCTGTATTAGCTGACTTCACCCTCTTAAGGCCATCCCCCCATGAATTGGGTGTCATTATTACCATTTTACAAATGAGGAAATTGAGGCTCAGAGAGGGGAAGTAACTTGGCCAAGGTCACACAGCCAGTTGGTGGCATTTGAAAGGTTTTTCTGACTCCAAAGTGTGCTTCCTGATATGCCTTTTTATCAACTACTTAGTAGGTAGGTGGCCTTGGGCAAGTTACTTAATTTCTCCCTCCCTTCCCTCATCTGAAAAGGGAGGATAACAGTAATACTATTAAACAGCCTTTTGTGAGGATTAAATAAGTTACTATATGTAATGGATTTAAAACAGTATCTAGTGAACATGCTGCTTAAAGGGATGCTATTTATTGTTATTATTACTATCGCTATTACTGTTGTCATTCTCATACTCTAGCCAAAAGCTAAGAATTTTTAGGAAAGTGAAAGGAGGTTCTAGGGCATTTGGTTAATTTAGAGGGATCTTACAGTGAGAGAAAGGGAGAGAATAGCATCCAACTAGTGGTTCTTAACCAGAGACACTTCTGTTGTCACAGAGGCCTGGAGGAGGAGCCCCGGCTGTTAACAGTGGTCGGTCATGTCCCAGTTGAGAACATGCAGGAGAAACTCAGCAGGAAAGGATGCTCAGGATTTAACTCCTCAGAAGAGTAGCAGTTTCAGAGACTGGAGCAGCTTGAGCAAGTGTCGGGCATTTGGAATGAGCTTGGGTGTCTATAAGGGGCTGAAAAGTCAGGCCCTGTTGGAAGAAAGGCTTCCTGGAGGGGAGGGCAGGGGAAGGCTGTGAAAGTAGGCAAGAACCAAACCCCAGAAGGCCGGGCTGAGGGGTCTGTCTGGACAGGGAGTCGAATTCAACACATGAATTTTGGGGACAAAACTCATATGTTGCAGTTTTTGTCCCCTATAGCATGGAGGATTTAACCTAGTTAGAAGGTGACCTAGAACCAAGAGCTAAAGGGAAATTGGGAGACTAGAGGAGAGAAAAGTGAGAGCCATGGGGTTCTGGACAAGGGGCATGACACATTCAGGAAGATCACTCATGGAGCCAGGGAAGAGGCTGGATGGGACTGGGAGACTCTCTGGACCCAGTAGGGGAGTAGGACCAAACCCTGGCAGGAAAGGCACATAAACCGTTCTGGGTTTGGGCTTGGAATGTGCAGGTAAGTGGCAGTACTGTGGGTCATTTGAAGGAAAACCCAATGTAAGGCTGCATGTAAGGCTGTAAGGAGAGGGGGCTGGACCGAATCTAATAGGCACACGACCTGGGAGGGAATTCTGGGGGAAATGGACTCGTTATGAACTCAAGGTGATCACAGTGAATTTAAGGTGATGATGGACAGTCTAAGAGATGTCTGGTGAAGAGCAGGAGATGCCGGTCGGAAGTCAGGACTGAAGTGCCGATTTGGGAGTCATTAATCCATATCCATTGAGGGTCCATGATGCTCAGTGCACATGTAAAATAAGGCCCTATGGGGGTCATTCCTACGGGGTTACTAGTTGAATTTGGAGTCCTGCTTGTAGATAAATTGATTACGGGAAGAGAGTATGGTGGGGAAGCACTGAAAACCTTCAGACTGAGCCTGGGCCCTTCATGCAGACAAGGGAGGAAAGGGATTGCTGGGAGAGAATCAGCGAGGTCAGAGAACTAGGAGAGGGCAGAGAGCTTCCAGAAGGGCATCGTCAGCAGAGAAGAGGCCTAGGGGCTGGCTGCTTCCAGAGTAAGTGACTTCAGGACAGCAGTAGGGTGGGGGCTAGAGACAGACAAGAGGAGCCACCAAAGGAAGGATGCAGTTGGTGAAGGTGGCTGGAAAAGTTCGGGAGTTGAAGGAAAGAGGGGGGAGCTGTGGTTCTGAGGGAAGGTTGGAGAAGATGTCTATGAGAGCGGAAACACTGAGGCTGATGGAGGGAAAGGAAAAGAGAAGGTGGTTCTTTGAGCTAAAGTGTCCCAAGGAACCACCCCCACCTTATGAACAAAGTAGTGGATTTCTCCAGCTTCATTCTCTGGCCTTTCTCTGCTCTACCTCCCCCCTCCCAACCCTCAGTTTTGGCTATTTCCTCAGCCCCAGCCTCAAGGAGCACAGAGAAAAACAGCTCTGTCCTGTTACTATCCTGATTTATCCGGCCTTCCTACCCTGCCCTCCAGACTCAGCAATTCTGACTCCTATGCGCTCAGCTTTCCCTTCCCCAGGAGAAAGTTCAGCTCCTATAGGTGACATGACTGTGAGCCTTTTCCTGTTTGCCATCCTCAGTGCATGTGGGCTTCTTCAAAAGCTTGTGGACCACCCTGCACCCTTCTCCCCTTCCCCCCATGTCTTGTGCTACTCCTATTCCAGCTAGACTTGCCATTTTTGGCCTTTGCTTTGATCACTGTCCCTTCTGAGAAGTGATGCCCTGATTCCCACCCCCCTTCCTCCCCCACCCCCAGCTCCCTGGTCTCTTTGAGTCTGTCACCAGAGTTAGGGGAATCAGGAGATGATGTTGAAAACTCCTCTCCTCTGGGAATCATCCTCCTCCAATTGGGCTCATTCAATTCTTACTGCTCCTTTCCTCTGTTGATTCTGCAGATGGGAGGTCCACTTAGATAACTTTGCAGATAAACAGCAGTATGTGCTCTGGTATCTTACTGTTACAGAAGCATTTTGCTTTATATTCTGGAAGGGAACTAGAGATCACCTAGCCCAGGGATTTCAAAGAATGTTTTAAACTTTAGAACCTTCTATTCAATTATGAAGAAACACACTCACAGAAAAAAGCAGAAGTGTGATGGCTGAAGCTTGCTTACCTTTGCTCCAGCTCTTGCCCATAGCAGCTCTGGATGCTCCTGGCAATCCCTAGAGCTCCACCGAGCACATCCTGAAGGCCTGATGTCTTTATTTACAGGTGAAAAAACCGAGGTCCAGAGAGATGAAGGGACTTGCCCAAGTTCACACAGCAAGAGCAAAAACCCAGGATTTTCCCAAATTCCTCTTAGTTCTAGCATTCTGGGACTTACAAACTTCTAACTGAACTGTTCCTCTAGTGTTCCTTTATATACTCTGTGTTTGTCATTCACTTACTCACAAATGTTCATTGAGCACCTACTATGCACTGGGTACACAGTAGGCCCTCAGGACTAGTAACCAGTTCTGGGAGTCAGTGGAAGCCAAAGTAGGTACTATCTTCCCTCATAGGGCTTCAGGGGCCAGAAGAACGACATCTGTGAAAAGTGCCGCGAAGGAGAGGTCCGCGGTGTGAGAAAGAGGGCTTGTATGTGGGCTGTCGGTTTGGTTGGGCTGCTAGACCAACAAGAAAAACCAGACCAGGTGACTTATGAACAACAGAGGTTTATTTCTCACAGTTCTGGGGGCTGGAAAGTCCAAGATCAAGGCACAAGTAGATTTGGTGTCTGTCTGGTGAGAGCCCATCTTTGTTCACAGATGACTGTCTTCTCACCACATCCTCACATGATGGAAGGGTCGAGCAAACACTCTGGAGTCCATTTTATAAGGGTACTAACCCCATTCATGTGGTCTCTGCCCTCAGGTACCTACTCGCCTCCCAAAGCCCCACCACCTCATGCTATATCACTTTGGGCATTAGGTTTCAACGTATAAATTTGGGGGGGCACAAAACTCAAGTCTATAGCATGGGGGATTTAACCTCATTAGAAAGTGACCTGGGGCAGTGTGCTCTGCTTGGGGAGGCAGAGGCAACCCGCTGGAGGAAAGATGGAAGACTTCCAGGCTGCGGAAGAGACCGCTTTTGTTGTTGATGAGGTGAGCAACATTGTGAAAGAGGCTATAGAAAGTGCCATTGGTGGCCATGCCCATCAGCACAGCAAAGTGAATCAGTGGACCGCAAATGTAGTAGGACAGACTTTAAGCCAACTCACCAAGATGGGAAAACCATTTAAATACGTTGGGAGCCGCACCGTGCAATGGGAGAACAAGACCATGGATGCCATCGACGGCGCCTTTGAGCTGTCCATCTGACCTCGTCCGCCCAGGCCCTTCCTCCTTTTGTCTCAGCACATCTCTTCCACCTTCACTGACTACCAGCCATGAATTCAGTGCACACCTTTCCTACTCTCTTTGGGTTTTTTGTGGCGCTCTCGAAATGTAGAGAAGAAACCCAAATGACCGCAGCATCCTGTGATCAGCATGCCCTTGGTCTGAGGAATCTTTCTCCTCGGGCCGTTGAAGGCCCAGACCTCCACTGGTCTCAACTCTGAGTCTCTGCTCACGGGCTAAAAACTCAAATCTGCCAGCATGTAACTTTCTCTACTCTCTGAAATGATTCAACACATTAATTTCCCATACTTTGTATTTTGTCAGAATAAATTAATCCAATTTTAAAAAGAGAAAGTGATCTGGAACCAAGAGCTGAAGGTAAACTAGGAAGACTAAAGGAGAGAAAAGTGTCCCAGGCGGAAGGAGCAGCTCATGCAGAGCCCTGTGGCAAGAGGGCACGAAATGGGATGTGGGGAGGGGGGTAGGCCAGTGTGGCTGGAGCACTGGAAGCAGGGGGCTGTGGGCAGGCAGGCAGGCAGGGGCCGTATGCCAGACTGGGCTGTGCAGGCTGTTAAAAGGTGCTAGTGCTTTATTCTAAGATTAGAGCTGTGTTTCAACAAGATGCCTCCAGTTGCAGAAGGTAACAATGCCCTGTCCGCAGCCCTGTCAGAGCTTGGTTCCTTTCGTTCTATCTCCTTCTGTCTGCTTTTCTGACGTCTGCCACATGCCGCAGATCGGGGAATTCTTAGCCAGGCTTGTGTCCGCTTTTTGTGGCATATGCATTTGGGCTCGAAGGTATTGTGAGTTGTTACTGTATCATTTATTTATTCAATAATTATTAAGTGCCACTATGAGCCCAGTAACCATTTGATTATCATTACGGGCAACCCATATGACGGGCAATAATATGTTCTAGTGTGTGACATGGGTGCACTGTGTCATTATGTGTGTGCTTGTGTGTGAGTGTGTTGACTGTGGTGCTATAAATGATGTCCACTGTGGGTGTGGTTATATGGCTGTCGGTGTAAGTCTCCTCTAGGTGTCATTGTGTGTGGCTGTCATTGTGGTGTTTTGTGTAACTATGTGACAACAGTGGGTGTGTGCTTGTGTGTCACTGTGCAGTGTGAACGTAGGACTGTCAGTGTGTGGCATGCGTGCCCTGACTTGGTGAGGTTCGGTTGGTGTGAGGTGTCTCTGTGACTGTGGGGGGCTTGGGAGACCCCAGCTCCTGCTGTAAACCCACAGGAGAATGAGCTTCCCCGAGACTGTTGGAGGCGCTCTCCACGGCCCCTGGGGCGGCCGACGTAGGGAGTGGAGCTTCTGCTTGGTGCGGCCCTGGGGTGTTGAGCAGTACGAGCCTCCCCCTCTGGCACTGCAGGGGAGAAGGGTGATGGGGGCAACCGGGCGGGTCAGAGCTGGCCAGACAGGGCCAGATTAATAAACAGGGACCCGAGGGAGGGAAGGTCTGGGCCGGCGGCTATGGAAGGAGGCGGCTGAGATGAAAGTGGCCCGACTGGCGGGCAGGCAGGTGGCCTCTCCCCTGCCCTGTCAGCACTTCTTAATGTCCCCTTGGTTACAATGTGTGGGAGGAGTGGGGCGAGGGAAGCTGGAGCTCACCTTTCCCAGGCCCTGGAGGAGGGGCTGGGCAGCCACAAGGTGGGGTTTCTTTTGGGGGGTGAGAGGAATGTGGCTCATAGGTGTAACTGAGAGGAAGAGCCTGGCTCGTGCCCTCTTCTCTGCCCACTAAAAAATTACCTTAGCTCCGTCTCTCCAGGGCAAGCAGGGTTGGGAAGCAACTGGAAAAACAGAAGACAAAAAGGAAGGTGGAAGGGGATGGCTGTGTGTGAGATTGGGTGACACTGTGTGTGGCTCCACATACTGGTTCTTGTCGGGGGCGTGAATTTGAACCTGTGTGAACAAATGAGCAGAAGGCTGAGTTCATGAGACCATATGAGCAAAACCACGTGTGTTCGTGTTAGTTCAGCTCTCTGCATGTGGGAATTTAAATTTTAGAGCTGGGGGCTTGCATCCTGGCTTGGCCTGTTGCTGGGGTGGGGCTTTGGGCAAGTCATCCCATCTCCCTGAGCTTCGTGGCTGCATCTCTAAAGTAGGGGTAAGGTGTTTGTTTCACAGGGTGATTGTGGGGCTTAAACAGACTGAATAAATGTTCACCCAGAAGTCTTCCTATAAACATGTGGTATCATTGCCAGTCATCACACGTGGGGCCTGTTGGTTGACTGTGTGTGATTGTGTGGGTGTGTCTAGGCCTGAGTGTCTGTGTAGCAGACATAGTGGGTATCTGGGTGAGAGGACACACATGTGAGTAAGTGTGAATGATTTGTGATGAGTTTATTGTGCGAGTGGGTGTACAGGTGTTAGAGGTATTTTTGGTAGTTGTAGTAAAATATATGAAAATATCTGTGTGGATCCAAGAGTGGGGGGTGTGAGTACCTTTGTGTGACTAAATGTGTGTTTGTCTTTGGGTATCAGCCTCCTTGTGTGTGTCTGTTCACAATAGATGATTTTGTGTCTTGAGGTGTGTGTGAGTTGCCTTGGTACCTCAGATGGACGTGTGCATCTTGGAGTGTGCACTGGCTGTGTGTGCGGGTGGGTTTTGTGTGTCCCTGGGTGTGTGTCCCAAAGTGAGTGTGGTTGAATGTGCCTTTGTCTTGGTCGTGTGAGTGTGATGGTGGTAAGTGGTGCCTTGGTGTGGCTGCGTGTGACTGTGTGTGTGTGACAGTGTGTGTGCGTTTGCGTGCGAGTGTGTGTTTGGTGAGCGGCTCTGCTGCCTTAAGCACCTTTCGAATACATTGGCCACAGCTCATTGAATCCTTTAACAATCTGACTCTGCTCTTCCTTCCCCGTTTTTTCTAATTCAGTTCCTCTTATTACAAAAATAAAAAATAAAGCGCTGCCCCTTTCCAGTGGCTGGCCCCGCAGAGCCCCCGCCTCGGGACCAGCCTCGTTTCACTCCATTTCGGAGAAAACGGGAAGTCGGTAATTTTAAAAAATATTTCTACTTTATTTGGGATTTAATGTTCTTACAGAATCCTGCTGCCTCTCTGCGTCCCCTCCCCATCTACCCCCAGCCCCACATGCAAGAGGCGTAATGGCCCGTTCAGCATATTAGGGGAGCCAAGCGTGTGCCCGTTTGTGTGTGTGTGTCCATGGGGTGGTGTACACACACACACACACACACACACACACACACATGGATAAAAATACTCAGAGACCCACAGCAGACACACATAGGAATATACAGCAATTCAAACATATACTCAGACATGAACTCAAACACTCTACCCTAACACCCAACTATCACACAAAGACAGGCCCACACCAGACTCAGTCACACTCTGCAGGGAAACACAAGTGCAGAGCACTGTCGAGGGAGAGCCTCCAGAGACATGAAGAGAGCCAGACAGGTGGGGAGAGGAAGATGGAAAGACATGTTCCCAGTGAGAGACAGGTCGGAAGCAGCTTTCACACATAAAGAAACGTGAGTAGAGTAGTTCCAGGGAGTGAGGGGGATTAATCATCCCTGGGCCAGGCAATGCATGGTCAAGAAGTGACTACTCAAGGTTATATAGGGAGTTAAGACTAGATGTGGGGACAGAAATAAGAATCCTGTACCACTTTCCTGTGCCCTGCTGTTGGGGGTCCCAGGGCAGTCAACTGTATAAATGTGTGCACATATGGGTGTGTATATGTGTAAGTTGTACTTTTGAACAGCACTGACTTAAGGGCTATACCCGTAGTAGGCTCACCAGAGGCTGGCATGGCCTAGTGTGGACGTGTATGTCTATAACTATATCTTGGAAAACCTGTGTGTGCACGCACATGGGGAGTATCCATCATGGTGTATAGCCCTGTGTAGACGTGGCTATGTCTATGCAGAGACTATGAGCCCCATGGGGACAGGTACCAAGTACCCCCTCTGCGTTCCCATCACCTAAGAAAGGGCTTGGCACATGATAGGCACACAATAAATATTCATTGAAGAATCAGTGAACAAACAAAATCACTCTGGGAGCTCAGATAACTTAGGGAGGGCCTGACCTCTACTGGTGAAGACCATGAGCAGCCCAAATTCTGGGCAGGACCTGGGAAGAGGGGAGACGCTGCACCATGGAGTGGTCAGGTGGGAACTTGGGTAATCTTTTCCTGCTGCCATCTCTCTTGCCAGGAGATGTGGGCCCTGTGGTCTGTGCTTTGTCCAGAGTGAGTTATTTAAGACTATTCTGTGGTGGAAAAAGGAAATGAACTATCCATTTGTTAAATATGGGACAGGTGAGGGAGAGAAGGGCAGTAGTGGACAGAAACTCAAGATGGATGGATAGACAGAGACAGATAGACATACTGACTAAATACAAACTGATGAATAGGTTTATTTCTAGACAGACCAAAAGACAAATAGAGACACAGATAAATAGATATACATATAGACACACAGACTGACATGAATAGTGAGGCAGGCAGACAGTCCCCAGGAGTGACTGACAAACCAATAGACAGGCAGACCAATCAATAGATAGAGAGATGGACAGCTGATTGCACAGAAAAGATGGATGTATAGCTCAGCATACAGAACAGGCCTACTCAACAGCCATGACCCATGTCCCATCCTTCCTTGCTAATGGAACCCACTCTTTTGTTTGGCGTTTGGAGACCAAATCCTTTAGGGAGGGTTGAACCTCTCCATTAGAGGAGGTCTTAGAGGTTCATCTTAGTTGATCCAGGGAAATCATGGTAATTCCATTTCCCTTGCCAATTATTCCCTTAGGAATGGACATATAATACAATTCTGAGCATTTTAATGTGGGCATAAGTCTGTTAAGGAGATTTTCTTTGTGGAAATTTTACCTCATACATACAGAAGGACCCATGGAAGAGATGTGCCCCCTTCTCTCCTTCTAGAGTTTGGACTTTGCTATGTGAAGATATAATGTGCTGAGGTCTTGTAGCCTTTTTGAAACCTTGATGTTTCTCCTGAGTCGAAAGCATGTCCCACATTAACCAATTTGGGAATCTCTCTCCCAAACTTGTTATATGAGATAATATTTTTCTTATCATTAGGCACTTTTGGTAGGGTCATCTGTTACTTGCAGCCAAGAGCATCCTAATTGCTACACAAATCAACTGACAAATTGACTGACAAATAATGGAGAATTGAGGAGATACATGGGTGTAGAGACCAACCAATAGAAAAGGCATATAGATAGATGACCAATAGACTAACAGTTAGACCAGCAATTTTCAACAGTATGCCACAAGAATTTTTAAAATATGCAGTACCTGACTATTTAGTCAGGGGCACTGAACTCTTTTCCCTGAGACTGTCAAATTTAAAAATGACAACAGCCAACACGATAGCTGCCCAGTGTGAATGCCCTGTCTTGAACCATAAATAATATAGGTCATATAATAGAAGTGCATCTTACTGGTCACATCACATAATAAGGTTGTGTCTGATTGGTTAACTCTTGGTACTAGGAATCCTTATATACAAGTATAGGCAGCTGATTTTTAAAAAGCTTAGTAAAAGAATAAAATGCCTAGGAATAAACCTAACCAAGGATGTAAAAGACCTGCATCCAGAAAATGACAAGACATTGAAGAAAGAAATAGAAGAAGACACAAATAAGTGGAAGTACATACTGTGTTCATGGATAGGAAGAATTAATATCAATAAAATGTCCATACTACCCAAAGCAATCTATAGATTCAACATAATTCCTATCAAGATTCCAATAATGTATTTCACAGAACTAGAACAAATATTTCAAAAATTTATATGAACCACAAAATGTCTCACAAAGCAACAGCAATCCTCAGAAAAGGACAAAGTTGGAGGATTCACACTACCTAATATGAAATTATACTATAAAGCCATAGGAATCAAAACAGTATGGTACTGGCATAAAAAGAGACATATAGATCAATGGAACAGAATAGAGAGCCCAGAAATAAACTCACACTGACAGAGGAAACAAGTATATACAATAGGCTACAGATAGTTTATTCATTAAATGTGTTGGGAAAATTAGATACATACAGGAAAATTAAACTAGACACCTTCTTACACCATACACAAAGATAAATTCAAAATGGATTAAAGACTTAAGTGTTAGACCCCAAACCATAAAAATCATAGAAGAAAACATAGGCGGTCTTGAACATATTTTGTAGCTATATTTTATTGGCTATAACTCCCAAGGCAAGGGAAACAAAAGAAAAATAAATGGGACTACATCAAACTAAAGTTTTTTTTTTTAAATATATTTTATTGATTATACGGTTACAGTTGTCCCATCTCCTCCCCCC
>VMDR010001951.1:0-29996 GCA_007922815.1 Macrotus californicus
AGTTTTAATATTAATTGGCAAAAAGAAAACAAACCTATGTCAAATTCTATCAATTAAATATAACTTGAGTTAATATTTTGATCTATATCCTATTTTCTTTTTTAAAAAATTAATCCAAAATATGAGCCAAGGATCTAAATTTTTTAAATGTCTTCAAACTAGCCAATTTTCCCAATATTATTTCTATAATAATCAACCATTTCCCACATTGACTTCTAGTTATCCCAGCTCTAACCCAAAATGAACCAAAGGAGCCTCTTAAATAGAACCAGAATTTTCTCAGAACACAGAGCGGATAGTGAGATGCACAGCTAATGGCTCCAAATCAGTATGAAGTTTACCAGCTATCCTCCTTGTTGGAGACCTGGAGGCAGCCTAGCTTTAGACAGTGATAAAGACTCAGGCCTTCATCAGCCCACAGTTTCTCAGAGCCCTGGCTGCCCTCACCCTCAGCTACAAATCTGGAAGGAGGTAGGTCCAAAGACCCCCTCAGCCATCACCACAGGACATCTCAGTGGCTTTAGATCATTCCAAGCATTTGGAGAGAATGGCCCATTTCCAATCAACGGGCCAAAGAGCAACATTTTTTTCTCCCAGCACCTCTCCATCTGCCCTAGTTCCTCATGCCTCTCATTTATTTTAATGGCCTTCCAGCAGGTAGCATTGGGCCTAGATTCTCTTAAACATTTTCTAGCTTTCTTGAAGGCTGATCTGGCTTAAACTATGCATCTAAATTAAAATGATATTGATTAAATGTAATGTCAAGTTGAGCATAACATGATAAGCACTATACTGCATTATAATCTCAGTAGATTATGTAATGGCTTCTTTATCATCTCAGAAAGAAATGGAGTGCAGGAAAAAAAAACAGAATAGAAATAATTACTTTAAGACCCATGGTTTTAGAGAAGAGGAGAATATTGTGAATTTTGACCTGCACCTATTGAAACAAACAAAATATTAATCAGACCTCTCTTGAACCATCACACATAAGATTCAAACACTTTTCGCTTAAGCAAGTTAAAATGGATGCAATGTGTTTAACATTTTCTGAAATAAAACCAGAAGACTAATACTAATAACACTAAACATCCACTCACTAATATACTTATAAATTATTTACCTGGGAATCTATTTCAATAAAGTTCACCTTCAGAAAGTAGCAGTCAGAAAACCTCCTCTGAAGCAGGCTTGTTTTTACATGCGAGACTGCTGTGCTTTGTCATTTGGATAAATCACCAAATTGGTCTAAATAGAGTGGGTTCTTATTTTTATTATAAGCTTTTCTTGTCCTAGAATTTTTCTGCTTATTCACTATGAAGAAGGACAGTGCTTTTTGTTTCTAAAATTAGAATTAGAGGTAGTTCCTAACTCTATAAGAAAATGGAAGATGATCCTGGTTATCAGAACCACCTCAGTGAACCAAGACCCCCAAAAGGTGATCGCCAACATCTGTCTCTGGACCATCTAAAGAAATACGAATGTGCATAAGCTATGCATTTGAATGAAGTTAAGGGACTGCTGATTCCAATCATACTGTCTTCCTGAATTCTGAATCCACCATTTCTCATCAGTTTTAACATGAGGATTCTTCTCATGTAAAATTTTTTAACGGACCCAAACTTGTTTGAGATGATAGAAAGTCAATCATTGCATAATTCACTCTGCCAAGAACTAGCTATGTGACCCTAGCTAAGTTATGGAGCTTTGTTTTCCTTATCTTTGAAATGGGAATAATAATATGAACCTATTGGCTAATACTGTATATAAGATGATGATTAAATATGATAATGTGTCTAAATGCTTAAAACTTTTGCCTGGCACATTGGGAGTTCAGTAAGTGCTCACGGTGCTGAGCAGTGGCATTTGGCAGTACTCAATCAAATCATCATTCAGGTTTTACCTACTAAAACTCAGTGGTCAAAAGTCATTTGGTTTACGTCACAATCTTCTGCTGCATACTGAAAGAGCAATTGAGCTACTTATTTCTAAAAATGCAATTCTGATGATTTCACAAAGCATTTGTGTTCATTTTTAATTTCTTTTCTGTATGTTAAAATTTTTTTTACATTTTTTTATTATTGTTCAAGCACAATTGTCTCCATTTCCCCCCCACGTCTCCCCCTCACCCTAGCCATTACCACCTCCCACCCTTGATCCTATCCCCACTTTGATTTTGTCCATGTGTCCTTTATAGATGTTCCGGAAAAACCCTCCCTCTTTATCCCCTCCCACCTCCCCTCTGGTTACTGTCAGTTTGTTCTTAATTTCACTGTCTCTGGTTATGTTTTGCTTCCTTGTTTTGTTTTGTTGATTAGGTTCCACTTATAGGTGAGATCATATTTACCAACAGGAATAGACATGAATTAAATTAGTATTATTCTAGCCCTGGCTGGTCCAGTTGAACAGTGGCCTGAGAACCAAAGGGTCACCAGTTTGATTCCCAGTCAGGACACATGCCTGGGCTGCGGGCCAGGTCCCCAGTGGAGGGTGCACAAGAGGCAATCACAGGTTGATGTTTCTTTCCCTCTCTCTCTTCCTCCCTTCCCCTCTGTCTAAAAAGTAAATATATAAAATCTTTAAAAATAAATAAATAAATTAGCATTGTTCCTAATGACTTGCATTCAGTGACATTGGATTTTTGAAAGATTTGACTTTGGAATTTATGGGAAATAATTTCTAAGTAAGTATATTCTGAGGGGTAATGCATTTCTAAAGGAAGTAAAGTGGGTGTGTTTGTTTGCTTGCCTGCCTTGCCATTTTGCAAAAATTTGGAAGTATATAGATAAACAATTTGAATTGTTCTGGTAAAAATAAGCATTTGGGGCAAAAGGGCCTAGGGTAATAGTGATCTGCATAAGGGCAGGATGTATCTGGACAATTCCTGAGAAACTGATGGCCCAGGGACATCTGAATGTTCCAACCAGAGACCAGAGCAAAGCAGCAGGTGATAGCAAGGAGAACACAAATCTGAAGACTCACTGGAAATGTATCTGACTTCAGGCTTTAGGTCAAACCAAGCAGAAGATTGATTCAAACTTGGTGGTTATCAAACCTGGCCAGAAGGACTCCAAGTCAGAGAAGACAGAATGTTCAAGGTCAATAGGCGGGCAGATAGAAACCAGATGACACTAGAAACCAGGGCAGTAGACACTGGCTCTTTTCTCCCCCGATCCCTCTCCTTTCCTCCTCTGGTGACAGCATGTTGATTTTACTTGAGGAAACCACCCTCCCCTCACCGTGTGTCAGTCTCTTCACCCAAGGGTCGGGCATACACCCTAGGCTGAGCCATTCAAGTGCCCTCTCCAGGAATTTGAATGTTCAACCGAACAGGCGAGGACCTTATTCATCCTGACAGCATGTCTGGAACCCCGTCCATTAGTTTTTGTACCTTGATCCTCACGAGAGCCCCGAGGCTGAACTCCACTGAGGCCTGTTTATTTAACTTTTCTTTAACTTCTGTGGGCTACCCTATGTCATTCCAACAAATTCCTCTTTTATCATTCAGTTAGCCTAAGTAATTTCGGTTGCTTGCCACCAAAGAACCCTGGCAAGGATTCAGGAATCCAGACAACCGTCTGACCAGCAGAACTGGTGGGTCAGCAACCTCCTACCCCAGCCAAGGAGGCTCTTACAGTATAACATGTGAGGAGAGAGTTCACCTCAGGAGCAATAATTCAGGTCAGCAAGTGCACATGGGTGCACTTTTGCTAGGAAACCAATCTGGCAGTAACCCAAGAGGGACTGGAATGTGAGAACTGAATCACTGATTAATCATTGTTTATCACCAAATTATGAGACACTTTATGCTTTATATATATGTATCCAGCATGACTGCTAGCCCAGGTAAAGTCAAGATTGATTCGATCAGTCTATAAAAGAAATGGTAACTATCGAAATACTCTCCCTACCCAAACGATGTGACTTGGAATAGCTACTTGACTTAGACACTCACTGAGGTCACCTTGCTCGCCCGCTTGGTGTCAGCCCCTCTGCCTTGCCCATCCAGGCCCCTTTGAGAAGTTACAGTCCTGCATTTTGTACCGAGAAAGATCTGGTCAAAAGTTTTGCTTTCCTGCTATACTTTGGTGTCCATTTCTCAGTCTGTTTTCAGTAAATGTGCCCTTTTACTTCGCAAGTTCTGTCTTTTCTTCTCCGGCAGCAATAATTCTTCTAACTGCTCTAGATAGCTTAATTTAAGCATGTTTGAAGTTCATACCCAGAATCAAATAAACCAAATAGAACATCATCAGCACACAAAAAGTCTTTAACTTTTTTTTTATTATGCACATTTTGGAAAAAAATCTCTCTAAATTTGTGTCCACATTCTTGACCCTTACTTTGCATAGCTGCTCCATTGGCCTTTTGACATTAGGTTGAATTTTTTTTGGAGTCAATTCAGTCAACCAAACTGTAAAAAACAAAAAGCTTCTGGCCAAGTACAAGGCTTAGTTTATTACTGACTAAATAGAGGGTGGGTGGCTTCAGGTGACCTGGCACAGGTCTCCCAGCAATCACCCCAGGTCGTGAGCACTTGGTACTACCAGTAGGTCCACAAAGACCAAATAACATCTCCATGGAGATTGGTTAGCTTTTTGCTGTCTGGGCAAAATGACAATTTTGCAAGTTGTTCTTGCTCTTGAATATGAAGGCAAAGTAGTCATTACTACTGGGGAAAGAAACGATGCAAAATGCAGGTGTAAGGTAGCGTATTCATCCACAAAGATAAAAGGGTTATGTGTTTTATTTTATTTGTTGTACAGTGCACCAATGTTCGCCGCTCCCACCACCATGCTGCTGTTTTAGTCTTTTATAACAATTTGTCCCTGTTGAGACCAGGAGGTGAGACCCTGCCCCGTGGCTAATTGCGGTCCCCACAGCAAAGGGGGATGGGGAGAAGTGGAAAGACAACTAATTCAGAAAGGAAAGCCTTGGGCCGGTAGTCCTCAAACTTTAGTTTGCAAAACTGTCCTTTGTGGAACTTATTTTAAAATTCAGATTTCCTGGCAAAATCCTCGTGCTGTGGCCTAGAAACCTGCACTTGTCCTGCTATTCTGATGCAAGGGGTCCTGGGAGCTGTCTTGTAGAAACACTGCCTCAGACGGATGGAACCGAGGGAACGCCTGTCTCTCTCTGGGCCTCACCCTCTGGGCCTTGAGTTCCAGACCGATGGGCCCTTGGAAGAGTTCCCAGATGTTAGGCAAGGCTGCCTTCCCTTCAGGGAGTTTGCCCTCCTCTGGGGAGTCTGCCCCTCCTCCAGGGAGTCTGCCTGGCTTCAGATAGGGAGGGCTTCAGCAAAGTAGGAGTGGATTGTACACTGTGAACCAGAATGGTGATCTGTGTGTTGGTTACTCCTTCTGTTTCTAAGCCTTCAGGAAAGATTTTTGAGGGGAGGAGAGAAGGGAATTATTGGATGTGATTCTGACTGTATATCCCAGTCTCTACGGCACCTCTGAGACAGTGCTGATGTGAGAACTGACACAGGTAAGGCCCATGGCACAGTAAGAAGTCAGACAATGTCAGCTCTTTTCATGGGGAGGCTGGTCAGTGATGATGGCCCCACAATCATGATTGTGGTGACACGGATGTCTCAGCTGCCCTACTAGGAATTAAGGGGAGAATGCGGTACCAGCCCGTCCCCCACCCAAGGCCAGTGTTGTCGGTGGTATCAATGCTTCTGCTCACCCGAGCCGAGGTTAGCATAGGTAGCAGCAAATAGGGAGAGGCCTTCAAGGGGGATTTGAATTTGGTTGACCCCAAGCAAAACTACAAAATCCAGCCACTTCTCTCTCAAGGAGGTCTTTCCTCTGTGTCAACCTAGGAAGATCTTGAGTTGGGTTTTATTAAGGAGGCAGGCAGACTCCCCTTTTTGTAGATTTTACTAGGATTGGTGTGCCAGGGGGCAGAGGGTAGCCCATCTGTTTCTGAGAGGTATTCTGTAAGATGAAACGTCCTTTTTTCAATGCACAAGTGAAGAATATGAAAGCTTTCCTTTTTTAATTCTCCTTTATAACTCAACTTGTAATAATCAT
Source organism: Macrotus californicus (assembly GCA_007922815.1). NCBI lineage: Eukaryota > Metazoa > Chordata > Mammalia > Chiroptera > Phyllostomidae > Macrotus > Macrotus californicus. Next base: position 6,033 of record VMDR010001951.1, read on the forward strand.
ATTAATGCTTACCTTATACATTCACGGTGCCACATATTTATGTGAATTACTCAGTTTAGTATAGGGCAATGTGAAATATATATATATGTATATATATATGTGTAGTGATAAGGCATATAATAATTAGACTGTATTGCATGAGGGTTAAAAAATGCAGTTAATTTAGTTGGGCACAAAAGCTAGAGTTTGGTGATCAATAAAACTAATTCACTGTACACAACAGATAAATCCTAGAAAAATCTCCAGGCAAACATGTGTTCAAAAAACAAACTATATTGTTAAATTATATTTTCAAAAGAATATTGAACCCACCAAGAAATGAATATTTAAGAATCAACTGCATATTTAAGTATTTACTATACCCTAAATACACTCAGCAGGAAAATTAAATCACACATCAATACTAGCTAAATACGGTTGAAATGTAAAGTAAATAAAGAAAATCTAGTTCTTGACAGTATCATAAACTTAGATGCTTATCAATGAGACAGAAAATTCTACCTGGAAAAATGAGTTTGAAGCTACTTGGAACAACCCTTCTCCTTGATGGATGGTCTCCTCACTTATCGGACACTTTCCAGATATTTTCAGTACACATGGCAAAATTGCAGGTGCACAGCCATAAATTTCTTCTATCCTCATAATCAGGATGACATATTACCTTTCAAAGGTCAGAGCAACTTACTCAGGATAAGAGGATAGTTGTCCGTCTTCATGCATCAGGGACCTTTCAGATACTGACTTACTGAGCTGCTGAGTGGATTCTTCTGCAAACAGAGGAAGTGGCAAGGAAGATGAGAATGAGGTTGGGGGGATGATGGGACCACTCTGCTCTAGATCAGATTTACCAGGATGAGACTGGAAATCTGGCGATGCTTTTGCCGAAATGGGCTTTGAGTGGTGTGGCCGTGGCGTGGGAACAGTATGGCAGAGCTGTGGACAACCCGAATGAGTCTGCTGCTGTTTTGCACATACACACCCAGATGAGGCTTTTTTGAGGAGGAACAGAGATTCTCCCCATTTCTCAAGAAATCAAGTTTTCCATACATGTACACAGGTAGCAATGAGAAAAACAGCAATCTAAATCTTGGGGCTGGTCTCATGGATAATGGAAATTGTTTTAGAAATATGCCCTTTCAGGGACAAAGTTATCTTATTGTCCCTTCAACAGCAGGAATTGCAGAAACTCAGTAGAAGTTTCTGCCATCATTTCTGCCCCAGCCAGCCAGCCATCTCACTCCCTGCCCTGTGTGTGCCCCACCTCACAGCCGCTGCTTACTCCGCTTCCACATCCTCATGCTTCCTGCTCACTCGCATCTCTTCCTGCCAGAGTGGGGCTCGTCTGCATCTCTCTGTTGCTGTGGGCTTCCACTCCCAGCACCTAAGTCCCCACTCCAGAGACAATCTGATTGGTCCACAGGACAACAGACTCACCTACCTAAGCACGATCAGCTGTGCCCAAGACTGTGGTCCATTATAAACTCTCAAACAACAAACACTTGCTTTCATTTTGCCTTTATGGAGTTTTATGGGGAAACTCTCTCAAAAGTATTTTTTTTAATTAAAGTAAATGTTAGTAACACCAAATATTATCTGTTCTAGTAGAAAAGTATTTTAGGCCCAAACCTAACAACTTTTTAAATGGAAATCTCAGCTCCTTTCTCACTAAGTTGTGAAAGGACTTTCAACAATAAATTTTAGTATTAACATTGGAATTTTTTTAGGTACCTGAAGTTAGAAAGTGATAACTATTTAGACATTCTACTCTTTTCTCTGGGAGATTCTTTTGTCTGCTTCTGTTTATAAGCAGATATTTAACACTGAAAAACGAATTCCAAATAGCCCTTTCCAAGCTCAGCGATTCATTGTGAGACATGGGCTTAACACAAAATACTTTTACATAACCCAGGCCACCGAGAGGGATATCCGGTCAGCTATTTTTAAAGCCTTCTCCCCCACACCATCTCACGTAACAGAGTTACAGCAGTTTGCTTAGAAAATTGGCACAGGTTCTGTGATTCATGAAATGAAAACCCAAATGAAATGTTTTAAACTTGTTTAAACTGGAAGCATTTTCATCTAAATACAATACCAAAAAAAAAATAATAACTTTCTGGATTAGACACACCTATATGTATGCAGGATATAATTTTTTGCATTGATATGTATGTGGCATTAGGCATGGGGCTTACCATATGAATAATTTTCTGATTAATTAACTCACTCAACAAGTGTTTATGGAGCAATAATTGTGCGCCATGTTACAGCTGAGAGTGAGAAGGGTGGACCTGCCCTCACCAAGCTTCCAGTCTAGTAAGAGTTAGGCAATTGCAATGTCATAGGATAGGACTCCGCTGTGGTGGTAGAGTGGCCAAAGAAGCAGAGAGGGGTATCAGAAAAGGCTCCCCGAAGGAAGTGACATGTACACTGAGACCTGGAACATGAGGAAAAACCAGCCAGGAAGGTTGGAAGGGAAGAAGCTTCCAGGAAAATAGTCTGTCTTGGGCTGGGGCTTCCTGTTTGAGAGCCAGACAGAAGGACTTGGGTGGCTGGACCATGAGAGTGGTCCAGGTGGGAGACAGGGGTGGTCTGAAGGAAAACAAGATCAAGAGGATGGAGAGAAGCAAGCATCTCCATGAGTGTTTTAGGGCTGACCGGTGACTTGATGATGATCGATGGATGGCTTTGCATCTACCCAAAGTCAGCATCAAAGAACTGTCCTCCACTAAGGACTTGTGCTACATTCATTTTACAAACTAGTATCAGCAAAGATTTTGGCCAATTTTACTATATTAATATGATTTCCTTTATCAAGTAAGAATTAAGTAACTCAGAGATCCAATTGGCAACCTTGTCATTGTAAGTAACCTAAAATTCTATTCAAAATGGCATAAACAGCTCTGACCAGGTGGCTAAGTTGGTAGGAACATTGCCCTACATGACAAAATATTGTGGGTTCAATTCCCAGTCAGGGAGCATATGGGAGGCAACCGATCTAGGTTTCTCTCTCACATCGATGTTTCTCTCTTTCTTTTGCTTCCTCTCTAAAATCAATAAATATATCCTCTGGTGAGGATTTAAAAAATGGCATAAACAATAAAATGAATTTATTTGTTTTCATAACTTACAAACCCAGCAGTCAGGAGGGTTTCAGGTGACGCTGGATCTGGGGTCTCATTGATGTCAACAAAGATCTGGTTTCTTTGGCTTCTGCTCTTTATATGGTGTCTGCTCCACCTCAAGGTTGCTTTCTGTCATGGTCTCAACACTACGCTGTCATCTTTGTGTTATGTCTGCCATGAAAAGAAACTATTTCCACCAGTTCTTCCTCACTGCCACCACCCTGCAAAAAGGAAATTTCATTTCCCAAGAATCCTTAGGAAAATTTTTGGAGTCTCATGCTCTAAAGCAATCACAGTGGCCAGGGAGAAAGCTGTGTTTCTACCAGGAGGAAGGAAGAAAGGTATCAAGTAGAGAAAAATAAAAGTAAATATTCAATATGTTCAGCAAATTTCCCTTTGCATCTTCACTACAGTTGCTGTTGTAGGAGTTGAAATATTTGCCAAACAAGGAGATTTTGAGATGAATTCTCACCTTTTAATTCCAAGGCACATGCAGGTCCCTCCAGAGCTGGAAGCAAACTCAGGAGAGTGGTACTTCTCCCTGGCTTCACCCTGGCCCACCTGCTCCACGCCTCTCACTTTCTCTGCTGGCTTTGTACACACGCCTTGAAACTCACTTTTTACAGATCCTGAAACCCTTTTAAAACATAGGCATAAAATTAATGCTTCTCACGGCAGTCTGGGTTCATTCCTGAATAATGAAAATTGAAACATTGCTGCAGTTTAAACCAAACACGTAGATAAATGTATTTCATATATTATCTACTGTAGCAACATATATAGTTTTATTATTTCAGGTCCAAATGTTTAATGGATGAGGGACTGTGTATTCTTTGTAATGAGGCTTAGGTGTATAATAACTAATTAAAAATAAAAACATAATGTGTGCTAATGAAAGAAAATGTGCAAAATTCTGAAAAAATTAGAAAAGAAACCATAGCTTCACTACTTAAAGACAATATTATTGATGTTTTCAGTAGTTTCCTCTAGCATTTTTATTATGTATAGGATTTTTAAAAATTTAAATTGTGCTCTAGCTGGTGTAGCTCAGTGGATTGAATGCGGGTCTGTGAAGCAAAGGGTTGCCGGTTTGATTCCCGGTTAGGGCACATGCCTGGGTTGTGGCCCAGGTCCCCGGTAGGGGGGGTGCACAAGAGGCAACCACACATTGATGTTTCCCTACCTCTCTTTCAAAAAAAAATTTTAGACTGTGCATTCAATTCTATGGCCTTTATTCTCTTATAAAAATAGACTCTATAAATAATATTTATATGGCCTCGTAAGCATTTTTTAATAACCAAGCTTTCTCAGCTACTTCTCTCTTAGTGGATATTTAGGACATTTTAAATGTTTTGTTATTCTAAATAATGCTGCTATAATCATGTTTGTGTATAACATTCTGCGTCAGATTTAGGATTATATTCTCTGTATAAACTCCCAAAAATGGAATTCCTATGTCAAAGGATGTGATAGTTCAATATTCTTGATATATACAAAAGATCCATTTTTTAATTCAGACTTCATGCAAAAAAAAAAAAAAGTGGGTGAGAAAGCAGGAAATATAATCAGCTTTATAAAAGTGCTTTGAAGGCAGCCCACAAAACACCTGTGCATCAGCAGCATAAAAATGTTGAAAGGCTGCATCCGAGAAGCACAGAGGGAGCACTGCTGGTGGCCAGGCCTCACATCAAGGACTCAAAGCGAGCCACACCCAGGGCTGCAAAGGACTACAGTGAATCAGCAAACAGTTACCAGATTTCAAAGTCAGCCAGTCACTCACAGATGGCAAACACAAGGCCTGCAGGCCAAACCGGCCCTCTACCCTTTTTTATCTGGCCCGGCACCTTGTTTCTACCCGGTGGCAGCACCGAGCTCTTGCTTAACTGTTAAGGAGTAATTTACATTTATACAGTCCTAAAATTCCATTCGGCCCTTTGAAGGCAACCGGGAAGCTGATGTGGCCCCTGGTGAAAATGAGTTTGACACCCCTGCAACTCGTCTTAGAGGCAGATGGGCCTAACATTTTACACCGTTGCCTACAACTTCACGAAGTTTCCATGTAATTTTGATAAAAACCGACTGTGAACTCTCACATAGGTTTTAATGGAAACCACTTTCTTATTTTAGTCATTGCATCGGCTAAGAGTAAAGACTTTTCTTCATAAATAATTTCTAGAACACTATAGGTGGTAGAATTTAAAATATTACTAATGATTTTAAAAAGTGCAAAGACCTTGAGATAAATTTGATAAGGGCAATACCTTATCAGGCTGAGAGTCATGGAGAATTTAGAAAAACAAAAAGAAACATTGAAGGAAAAAAAGAAATTTATATTTGCTTAAATTTCTCTAACCATGAATGTATCACAGTCCATTTCTTCATTCCTCAAAACACACCATTTAAGAGAATTAGTCTGCTTTAAATTCAAGTACTCATTTTTCTCTCTCAGGTTACAGAATGAAAAGCAAGACACGGTTTTAGCACAGAGTATAAAAATTAAATGACCTTATATCATTCAGATACAAAATGTATTTGGAAAACAGATGGTTAATGAATCCCAAACCAATGTTATTCCAGATGCTAAAACCCTATTTCATCTTGGACAACTTGTCCAACCTGAGTTACAGGATTGGTTGTATCTGCTTGTTATCTTCCCCCTTTTACTTTCATTGAATTTCTTCACGTGTGCATAACGCTTCGAAGTGTTAATTTTTTTCTGTTTCCACAAATGTATTTGTTTGTTTATTTATTTTCATTAAATTGATCAGGGCAGCATTGGTTAATAAGATTATATAGGTTTCAAGTGTACAATTCTGTGATACATCATCTGTATATTGCGCTGTGTGCCCACCACCCAAAGTCAAATCTTCTGTCACCACACGTTTGAACCCCTCTACCCTTCACTACCCTCTACCTCTTTTCCCTCTGGTAACCAACATGTTGTTGTCTGTGTCTATGAATTTTTGTTTGTTTGCTTTTCTTATGTGTTCATTTCTTATCTTCAGTTACATGTGATTTGGCATTCACTATCACACATGACTTGCTCATTTCATTTTTCCCAGAACCTAACAAGGGATGATAAAGTCAGAAGAGCAAGGTAAATACCAATGCCTGGCTTGTTACATCTTGGCTCTTTGTGGGGATCAAAGGATGCAGCAGATAGAACCATTGTTGCTGATGGAAGGGGGGCTCTTTCACGGGATTGCAAGGAAAACATTCCACAGAGCCACACATGGGAGCCTGCGATGTGGCAAGGTGTACTGGGCCACTATCTTGAAAGGTGCAGGTATCATAGGTAGAGAGCTTCAGAAGCTCAAAGCAACCCAGCAGGGAGGGAGCCAGAAGAAATATCCTGACCTCATCTGTTCTCTTCCACCCTCCATGTCTAGCCAGAAGCCTGACATCTCAGGAACCCCTTGTTATGTGAGCCCCTCACTGTGGACTTGACAGGGCAGCAAGCAGGTCTGGAGGGAAGACTGGAAGTCAGCTGCCACTGCTGTAGTTCACATTCTTAATAAAATAAAGAAGATGAATATAGTAAGCAATCAACTCAAAAAGTTTCTTAAAAATGTGCAAATACAGAAACTTAATCAGAAGGGGAAAATTAACTGAAAACATAAAAAGGAGTGCCAAAAAATAGAAAAACTATAAATTCATAAATAGATAGGTCTTTTGAAAATAGTTGGAAATAGAAAAAATATTAGCTCATTTAATTAAAGAAAAATTTTTTAAAAAATCACTGATACACAAAATGAGAATATGGAAATAATAGCACATACAGGTAAAAGTAGAAATATTCTATACACCTTATGCTAACAAATTTGAAAACATGGGTGAATTGGAATAATTTTCAATTAGAATATATATTATCAAAATTAAGAGATAGAATAAGCCAATAATCTGGGAAGAAATAAGGAAGTCCTTTAATAATTACCTATAAGGAAACTCTTACCCCCAAAGCTGTCACAAGTGAATTTTTCTCCATTTCAAGAGTAGTTTATCTTTGGGCTACTAAGCAGTTCCAGTGCATAGAGAAAATGAATAGATTTCCTACTTTTTGTTCTCCTTTTTGTGATTCTACAAATCATTGTAAATCAATTCGAAACTTGAACACTAAGTGTCCTGATGAAGTCCTGAATAAAACATTGGCAAAATAAAATAAAATAGTGAAATAAAAGCACAGCATGTTTTGAAGAATAAAATGCCAAGACAAAATAGTATCATTCCAAAAATACAAAGTTGTTTAATACTTTTACATATAAATTTACCATGTTTACAGATCAAAAGAAAAACATCACCTTATTCCTAGAGATACTAGAAAACATTTGAAAAACCTCCAGATTTCTGGTCAAGATGGTGGCACAGGCAGACACGGCTCGCCTCTTCCCACAACCACATCAAAATTACAACTAAGATATAGAACAACCATCACTCAGAACCATCAGAAATTGAGTTGAATGGAAGTCTGACAACTATGGAATGAAAGAAACCATATCCATTGGGAATGGTAGGAAGGGAGCAGATGTGAAACAGGCTGGTCCCTTACGCATATGTAGTAGGTAGAAATTCGGGAGGGATATCATAGGGGCAAGGAGTCTCAGCCCAATGCCAGACCCCCAGCCCAGCGTTCCAGTGCCAAGGAGATAGGTCCTCACAACTTCTGGCTGCAAAAACCAGTGGGGACTGAGTCAGTGGAAGAAACTTCTGGAGCCCCAAGGAGTTCCTCTTAAAGAACCCACACACGTACTCACCTACTCAGACTCACTCCCTCTGAGCTCCAGCACCGGGGTAGCAGCTTGAAAGTCACCAGTGGCATAGAGGGAGGATCTGAAGTGTCTGGTATCAAAGTGAGCAGAGACCATTGTCTCTTTTCTAAACCCTGCCCTCACAGAGCTGGCAAACTGGTGCCATATCTGAGACTCCATCAACCTGGCTAATACTGCTTGACCTGCCTTAGAAATCCCTAGAGACTCCACCTCACCCAACTTACAGGCCCAGCCAAGCTGCTTTTCCATATGGCTGGTCTTGGCTCATGCTTCGCAAATTCCTAAATCTTATGTAACAGCTGGCCTCAGGGAGTCCCAAGTCTGGCACTTGCAGCAGCCAGCCTAGATTCACAGCTTGCCTTTGTCTGGGAATCTCCAACCCAGCACAAGTAGCAGCCATCTCAAGTTGCTTTATAGCCCAGGCAGGGTGACCCCAGGCAAAACACAGGTAGAGGCTGACCTCGGCCTGCACCACTTGGGAACCCAAGGGCCAGCACACCCAGTGGATAGATACAGACCACATAGGAGTACCACCACCCTGCCCCTGCACAGCTGATCCTCCACAGAGGGCACAGATTGGTGTTAACTGGTCACAGCCAATTCTTGCAGCTGACTGGCTGGGTAAATCCCTTCTGTTGATCTGCCAGCAGCAACCAAGGCTCAACTACAAGAAGAAGGTGTACTCAGCCCACACAAAAGGCATGCCTTGAATACCCAGCTTGGGTGATAGGGGAGGCTGTGCCACTGGACCCTAGAGGATACCTACTATATTAGGCTACCCTACCAAGACACAGAGTCTAAGCAGCTCTACCTAATTCAAAGAAACAAACACAGGGAGACTGCCAAAACAAGGAAGAAATATGGCCCAAATGAAAGAACAGACCAGAACTCCAGAAAGAGTAAACGAAATGGAGATAAGCAATCTGTGAGATGCAGAATTCAAAACTCTGTTTATAAGGATGCTCAAGGAGCTTAGTGAGGACCTCAGCAGCATAAAAAAGATGCAATTAGAAATGAAGGATATACTAATTGAAATAAAGAACAATTTACAGGGAAACAACAGTAGAGTAGATGAAGCCAAGAATCAAATCAATGATTTGGAACATAAGGAAGCAAAAAAACAACCAATCAGAACAAGAAGAAAAAAAGAATAAAAAAAATGAGGAGAGTATAAGCAGACTCTAAGACAACTACAAGAGGTCCAACATTCACATCATAGGGGTGCCGGAAGGAGAAGAAAAAGAGCAAGACATTGGAAATCTATTTGGAAAAACACTGAAAGAAAATTTCCCTAATATGGTGAAGGAAATAGACATGCAAATCTGGGAAGCACAGAGAGTCCCAAACCAGATGGATGCAAAGAGGCTCACTCCATGACACACCATAATTAAAATGCCAAAGGTTAAGGATAAAGAGAATCTTAAAAGCAGCAGGAGAAAAGAAGATGGTTACCTACAGGGGAGTTCCCATAAGACTGTGAGCTGATTTCTCAAAAGAAACTTTGCAGGCTAGAAGGGATTGGCAAGAAATATTCAAAGTCATAACAAGCAGGGACCTACAGCCAAGATTGCTCTCCCAGCAAAGATATCATTTAGAATCATAGGGCAGATAAACAGCTCCCCAGAAAAGAAAAAACTAAAGCAGTTCATCATCACCAAACCATTGTTATATGATGAAATATTAAAGGGACTTATATAAGAAAAAGATCACAACTATTAACAATAAAATGGCAAAAAATACAAGTCTATCAACAAATGAATCTAAAAAACAAAGTAAGCCGACAAGAAGAACAGAGACAGAATCATGGATACAGAGAGCATTTTGATGATTGCCATATGGGAGGGGGGTGTGGGGGAGTGGGTGAAGAGGTCAGGGGATTATGAAGTACAAACAGGTAGTTACAGAACGGCCCTGTGGATATAAAGTACAGTGTAGGAAATGGAGTAGCCACAGAACTTACACACATGACCTATGGACATGAACAATGGTTGGGGGGTTGCCTGAGGGAGCAGGGTGTGCTGGGTGGAGGAAGGGCAAAAGGAGAAAAAGCAGGACAAGTGTAAGAGTGTAATCAATGAAATAGAATTTAAAAAACAAAGAAAAACTTCCCGTCATTTCTCACAACACACATACACACACAAGTTGGAAAAATAGAAATAGATGGTAATTGTAATAGCTAACACTTACTGAGCCCACCTACTAGGTGCTGGGCATGGTGGTAAAGTTCCATATGTGTTCGTTAAAATGCCCCAATACTCCCACAACAGTGGTTACAATTATTATTCTGTTTTATCAATGAGGAAATGGCAGGAGGTGAAGTCCTGGGCAGGGGGCATGAAGCTGTCAAATGGTGCAACTGGAATGTTAGCCCAGCCGTCTGGCTCTGGAACTCGGGGTGTGACCACTCCAATATACTGCCTTTCCCATGTCCTCCGTTCACTGTGGAAATCATATTCATGCCCATGTGAAGAATAGTGAAAATGCCCAATCTCACGGAAATAGCCCTGTGTGACTCTCAACCTGGGTATTCGTGAGGCCCCGCTTATTGGCCCGTTGTTCTCAGGACGGGTTGCGTTTTCCTCTCGGTCAGAATAGGTTTAATTCAGCTCTCCGCTATCTATGTGGGCCATCTGCTGTAAGCGATAGTGAGGGCAGCTGTCTTCGTGTTGTGACCATTCATGCCGTGGAAACCGAAGTCTGGAGCTGAGATGTGTTTCCTGTATCAACAGTTCATCAAGCAGACTTGGATTTGTGAATGGGCATCATGGTCTGATTGGAAGTGAGTTCTTAACCTCAAATGTTGATGTTTAAAAAAAAATCACAATGCCTGCTTCAAAATTCAAATATAATGTATTGTTTCTTAAGAACATAAACCATTGTTTATTAAGTACTAAACTATTTTTCAAGGGAACCAAGTAAAATCAAATACCTTGTTAGAAATATTTACATTATTATTTCAAATGAAGCACATGAGATACAGAATATAGACATCATTTTTGAGACAAATAATTATTCACCTATTCATTTAAAAAATATTCATTTAACAAACACTTCAGGTCAGTACTAGTGCTAGGGATATGAAGATGAATGAGAAAAAAAAAGTCCCTGACCTCAAGGAATTTCCATCATAGTAGATAGAAAAGTTTCCAAACTACTTGTAAAATTCCTGTAGTGAGGTCAATGCTAAGACAGAGAGGAGAGCCTATAGCAGTCTGACTGGAGGTCAGGGATCTTATAAGAAAGAGGAGGGAGAGGGAAAAATAGTCCATGTTTATGAAATCCTCTTTCTCTTTTGTTTTCAGTGTTAAAGCATTTCAATTTTACATTGAAGGCAATGAAAGGTTTTAGCAGGGAATCAACATAGGTTTACATTTCAGAGACAAGAGGAAGGCAATATGAAGAATCGCTGAAAAGGGAATCCACTGTTCCGAAACAGTAGGAACTGGGATGGCCCCAGAATAAAGGCGCCAGTGACTTCCTACCCCACCCCACCCCATCACCCTATCATTGCAGGCTGACCCACAGCAAGGTGTGACATTGGACAAGGGACTCCCCCCCCCTAAAAATTTGGGAATGTTCCCAGAAGATCCAAAACAGTGGTCACAACAGTTGGAAACAGGAAGACTACACTGAGGGGCTATTTAAATGCTTTTCACATGTATCAAATGTTTTCTGTTTGTTGGTTCATTTTATAGTGGACAGACCCAGTTGTTTTACACTTAACTAAGGACAGAATAGAGAAAAATGAATTAAGGAGTGAAAAATTCAAGGTAGGCACAGAGAAGCACGTTACCAGTAAATGAGAGCAGGTAAGCATGACAATGGGGTGTCTCAAAATAAACGTCGGAAAAATTCCACGTTCCTTTGGAGGGTTTACCTCGGTGATTGCAAACTCAGTAGTTTTATAGCTGAGTTAGCTTCCAGTTTCTCTGTGTGTCTCCCCGTGTCCACCCCACCTGCCCCATTGGGTTGTTTCTCTCACTGATACCACTTGGAAATGTTTGCCTCTGGAAACCCTTGCCCCCGGCACACCATCGGGTCTAGAAAAGAAGTGCTTCGGAGGCTGAACTCTGACTGGGTTATCAATGCCCTGTTGTAGTTCATTGGGGCTCAGCCTACCACTAACTGTGACTGGATGAAAACAGATCTCAGGGATTTATGTCTAATCAAAAGCATTCCAAAGAGATTGATTTGGAACTTCCCGAAAGTCCTTGAAGCACTCAGCTGGAGAAGTGACTCTGGGTCAGGCTTAATTCCCTGCTTCCGTGTTCCTAAGTTGTTGCCCAGGACAACAGCCCACTGGGACCCAGGGCATCAGAGTCACCTAGGGGAACTTCCTGGATATTCAAATCCCAAGCCCAGCCCAGACCTTTGGAATCAGAATGAGGACTGGGTGCAGGGAGCAAAACTTCCGAAGGGCTTGTGCTTTCACTCTGCTCCCTGGGTAATTCTTGGGCATGTAAAAATGTTGGAAAACTAGTGTGGAGCATGGGTCATGCCTTCCATAATTTTTTAAGAAAATAGGAAGGTTGAGGCAAGTGCTCATCTTTATGTTTTATCTTAAGTCATAAATTATATTGCATGTTTACTCACAGCTTTGAAGGTACCACATTCAAGGTAGGCATAAACATAGTTTGACCTTGTCATAAAATGCTAGAAGTAGAAGGAAACGTACAGATGGCCTTGACCAATATAAGGAAGCTGCGGGCCAGAGGGCTGAAGCCTTTTCCAGGAGCACAAAGCTAAGTGTTGGCCGTGTCCGGCCAAGGGCTGAGCCTTATCTATCAACCCACCATCTTCAGACATTTGTTTCTGTGACCTGGATTTGCTGAAAAAGCAAGCACAGAAACAAATTTTGTATCTGTCTGTGGTTCTAAGCAAGGACTTTTTTTTTCCTGATCTAAAGCCACCTTCCATCATAATTTTAAATTCAAGCATTTATAAAGTCCTTCCTGGGTGCCAACAGCCCAAGGCACCTTTCTTTTCTACATTGTTTCAAGGAGCGCTGGGTCCACACAGGGTTGTTTGATTGTTCTCTTTTGATCCTTATCTTTCTTCTCTCCGATATCCTTGGCTCCTTTGAGGCTGGCCCACAGTGGGATCGTTTTTTTCTTAGTTCCAAGTACAGGTATGACACACAGCTGGTGCTTAAAGCATGCAGGTCGATCTAACCTTGTTAAGTTTTAGAAAATAAGAAGGACGACGGTGATGTTTCTGGTATACACTGGAGCTAGAACTCAGAACTGCTCAGTCACAAGACCATTTACGGCAGTGTAAGAGAGGAAAATCTTTTCCTCCACTCTCTTAAGTTCTGTACCTGAGGCTTGCAAATTAAACTGACAAAAGACATATTAACAGAAGGAAAGCATACAACTTTTATTTGCTGTTAATTGTCTTACCTGTAGGGAGGGCTTCAAAGAAAATAGACTTGGGACTTATGTACTTTTTTAACACAGGGAATTAAACTGTGGCAAAATGACCAGACAGAGAAAAGGGGGGTTACCGGGCTCCAGGGAGTGGTAAACAGATAGGGGAAACATCCTGGTAGGGGAGGGTTATGTATTCAGGTTTGTTTACGCAGACTCCTCTTGGTGTTCTTTCAGTCTGTGTTGATCAGGGGTGTTCTCATTCTGGTACAGAGAGGAGAGAACACTTTCTCAAAGGGAATTTATATCCTGCATTTAAGGCAGATGGAGGGAGGCAGAGAATGCTTCCTGTACCTTTGTTCTCAATTGCCCTCAGCTCAAAATAATTCTTATGCCAGAGCGGCATGTTTTGAGGTAACAAATAGAGAGCTAAAATGTTTGGGATCTAGACCGTGAATTCTAGAATGCTATACACACCCCCCAGAAGCAGGCATCTCAGTTCTCTGGGTACTGTACTTGCAAATTTGTCTCTATAATCAATTACATGATTTTAATTCACAATAAAGATTATGGCTTTAATGTTCAACTACCAGTATCAAATCTCTGCTTATTTTTATTTGGTTTCATTTTGCATTTTTTTCCCTAAAATCTTATTGTAAAAATTTTGAAATGTTCCAAAAATTTGAAAGAATATTTTCCTTAAATTTACTTAAGTTTAGGCTATAAATGACGTTTTTCACATTTAATTTTAATTTAAAAACCATGAAATGTCTTGGGTGTTCTTAAAAATAGTTTTGCTTGAACAAATACAGTTATTTTAATAAGATTAGGATGTCAGCTTGGTTCGTTTCTGCCAGTCTAGAACCGGTCAGCTCCAAGAAAGAGCCAAAAAGATAAAAGTTGAACAATATCTGTGTAAAGAGCAAAGGAATATTTTCTGTGGGAAAAAAAATTCTCTATTTACAAGATCACGGATAGCTTTAAGACATAAAAGTTTTCCACCGAGGAGGAAAATGATTTCTCCTGCTGGTAAAATTTTAACAGCACTTTAATAGGAGCAACATAGTTAGCCTGGATCAAAAAAACAAATTTCAAAATAAGAAAAAAGAAAGCAAGAAGATCCAAACTAATTAGGGCTGGAAAAGCAAACCTGTCACATCCCAGACTGGCATTGTACGCGGGGTTATCCTCTCAGGCCGTGGTTTTAGTTGAAGTCTGACCGCACAGAAGGAAGAATGCAGCCAGAGTATTAGTTTCCAGCTGACCTTGATTTCAACAGACTGAAACCCAAGGTGTGGGGTCGTGTGTTTAAAGAAACAAATAGTTCATTCTCAAATCTGAGAAATACCTGACGTTACTACAGATAGCAGTCAAAAACAACTGTAAAATGGAGAGGATTCTGAATGGAACAGGAGATTTAAAACCATCTATGGGACTTCAGCATTCCAATTATACGCATTTCTCCACTGGAAATTAATGACTCCTGTCTCCTGAAAACAGATAACCAGAGTCCTTTTGTCCCGGGCACCCGTTGATCCCAAAGGAGGCATTAGTCTGGTTTGCCCTTACTTGTTTTGACAGATTCTTCAGACACCACGATATGATGTATTATTAACTAAAGTACTGAAAGGAAAGTATAGTACACTTTACATACCAGTCTTTAACCATTAACCTGAACGCTGGTAAAAAGGGACCTCAGGATTTGCCAGTGCATTAAGCCCTATTTAGCAGTTTGATTTCAAGGTTGGTTAGCAGCACAAAAATCCAGGTGCAGAATTCCTTTCCAGAATTGCTTTATTACTATGCACTATCAAATACAGGCGCACTGGAACCCGACGTGTCCAGTGCGCTGTAGCTCCGAGGGTGTCAACTTCAGGGCATCACAAGTTCTAGCCTGCCTGCAATACCTAGTTCATCTGTGTTCAGACAGCTCGTCTGTATTTTTCTTGTGGTGATTCCCACGTATTTCTTTTATGTTTCCTTGCCCTTCCTATCAAATGTTACCTTTTTTACTGCAGGTATTTCTTGAAGCCCTAACTTCTGTAACTTTGGCACCCCAAGTTTGCTGTCTGTGTTGGACTGATGATACTGGTTATTAAAAAAATAATAAATTTTTTCGAAACCACATACCACAAAAGCCAAGTCCATTTTTATGTCCTAGTTCATTTGATCTTCAGCAACAATAGTTGGCAAATATTTACCACATACCAAGCACATCCCCCTAGAATACAAGCTCCCTGAGGGTGGCAGGTTCACTGCTGGATCTCCAGCACCTGGACCGGAGCCAAGCACATGGTAAGAGCTTCATAAATATTCATTGATTCTCATTCGGTCTTCAATAGAACCTGGGGATACAGTGGTAAAAAACAATCATAAGATCCTTGGCAGTGTGGAGCTTACACTCCTCATGAGAACAGCATTTTAACAGCAGGAATATCTTTGGGTGGCATCTTTGTTCCACATAGTAGAGCTAGGCTTCCTGAATTTAGGTCCAGGTTCCATTATCTACCAGCTGGATGACCTTGGCAAAATTACTTAATCACTCTGTGCCTCAGTTTGTTTTTTACCTGTAATATATTGTGAGGATTAAATGAGTTAGAAATAGCATAATTAGAACAATACCTGCCATGTGAATGTTCAGTTAATCTAAGCTCGTACTTTAGGTACCACCCAGTACTACCTTCACTGCGGTCTTTTCTTCTCTGGCTTCTGTCTCTTCTCTCTCCATCTTTACTTCTACCTCACTTTTATTTTCTACCTTAACCCTCCCCCCTTCTCCTTTACTATATCTCTGCTGGGGAGTCTCACAAAGATTACTTAATCCACCACACATGAAGGGAGGGGTCCATGCAAAGGATGCCTCAAAAATACAGAAATTTTGAGTTTCTAGAGACCAACTAACAGAATTCCTTCTTTGTGTTTTCCTTATGAATGCCTCTTTCTTTGCTTAATCCTGTTATCCAGCAATTGCCAAGCTGGACACAGGACCAAGGGCACAGGGATTTTCAACTTTTATCCCCAGACTTGCTTGAACTGCACTTGGTCTAAGTTGTTTAGATGTAGAGTCCTTATTTAATCAGGAAAATGTTTAATGAAGGAACCTGAAATGTGCCCTCACGGTGTGTATGAATCCTCAGAGCAAAAACTGGTAATGTCAAGCGTCTTTGTCAATGTGTGTGCACTCATAATCACAAAATTAAGCCAATTTTTAATATTCCCAGGATACTTAGCTGGTCATACGCAGGGTCCACAGTGCATGGAGTGCCATACTGGTGTAACAGAGGTGATGAAAAACTAGATTCATTTGTCCTCTTGGCTCACCTTTTAAAATGTACGTGAAAAGCATGGAAATGTTCAAGTATACGAGGTCTGTCCAGAAGGTATCCAGCCATGTAATATGAAAAATAGAGACATTTATCGAAGAAGATACAAGACACAAGAAACATTGTATACAGGGCAATGATGCTTCAGTCCCCTTCAAAGTAGGCACCTTGGGACCTCACACAGTTCTCCCAATCATTATCAGCTGCCCCATCATATTTTCCTGAACCTCACTGATGGTCTGAAATCTCTTCCCTTTCAAAGGTGATTTTAGTTTTGGGAAAAGCCAAGAGTCATGGGGTACCAAATCTGGGCTGTAGAGGGGCTGAGTCACCTGGGTGATTTGATTTTTCACTAAAAAAACTCTGCACAAGATGTGATGAATGAATGGGTGTGTTGTCATGATGAAGCTGCCAATCACCAGTTGCCCACAGCTGTTGCCTTCTGAATCATCCAAATGGTTTCCGTGGAGGAATGTTCAAGCTTAACACAAAATTTAATGCAGATTCGTTGCTCTACTTACTCAGTCATTTTGAATGTAACGGCCACACAGTACACATGCTCACTCAATGGTGTCTACTGCCTCCACTGACTAGTACAGTGAAGTCGTCATTGTTCACGCCTGTTCATTTCAGTCCACTCTCCTTGGCTGCCGGGTCACATCGATGTCACGCAAATCATCCTCGTTATATTAACAATGGTTGGAGTTTTTCTGGACAGAGCTTGTATTTCAAATAAGAAACAAGTTTTTTAGGCAGAAATGAAGATTTGGTTGCTTTACAAAAATTGTATAGTTCATTCACATGTTATCTTGAAATTTAGAGGACTAATATATTTTCTTTTATTTCACAGTTTCAAAAAATCTTATCTATGTACTAATGCTAAAACCCAGTAACAAAACCCTGTTGTTCTAGTTCGTCAGTCTCTGCAGTAGCACAACATGATAACACCCCTCTCTAACATGAGAGAATTTGTGTTCAATGCCTCAGGACATACAATCTTTTTGTATATGCCATGGTCACAGAATGAATATTTTATATTGGAAATGATTTTTATAGTCATAAATAATCCCAGAGATGTGTACATTTTCTTGAGAGTATTATTTATAGCTGAAAAGATTGTCAGTTAAAATTAAAAATAACACGGAAGCAAGTAAGTTACTTGAAAAATATTTACCAATGCTAGTACTATTCTGTCTCATAATGACTGAAACTCATGATCACTTATAACTAAATACAACACATTTTTCTTGAAATCTTACTAAGTTCAAAATGCTCTGTTAAGAGTTTCGCGAGCGTTAAATATTGTTAAGATACAGTCTCCACTTTCGAGGAACTTACCTTTGATTGGGTAGAATAAGACAAGGATCCAAGATGCCAAATGTCATTAAAGAAGTTGCTTGGTGAGTCAGCTCAGGTATCTGGGGAGATCAGGAGTGGCTCAGCTGAGGCTTCAGGGCAGATGTTCTCGCCTCGGGCTCTCCTTGGAAATCCTTCCAACAGCTTTGCAAAGTACCGATGACTGATTGAGTTCAGCCTCCAGACACTCTCGTTCAATTGGTGTGTAGCTAGGACTTCAGATGGCTTTAAGAGTGCCCCAGGCAATTCTAAAATGCAATCAGTTAGAGTTCGGTTCTGAAGGATGAGTAAGATTTTGATAGAGTGGGCTGAGGACTAGGTAGAAGGTGGGAAGAAAATGCTGAGAGAGCAGAAGAAAGAGAACCAGGAAGGCAACAAAGTAAGTGATTGTGAAAACAGTAGAAGTAGAAGTGGTTGGCTAGGTCCTTCTACCCAAAGTGTGGCCCATGGGACTCGCAATGGGGGTTTCATCTGGGAACTTGTCAGAAATGCAGACTGTCAGGCCCCACCCAAGACTTGCTGAATCAGAATCTGCATTTTAACAAGCGCCCCACGTGCCCCCTGTGATTGGTAAGCACATTAAGATTGGAGAAGCTCAAGCAAGACCACAGGGTAGCAATAAGGACAGCAATCACTGACATTTATGCACCAGTGTAGAATCCTTCGTTATCATCTCAGCTAAGCCACATACCAGCCCATAAGGAAGTATTCTTTATGCCCACTTGATTTTCCCAATGAAGAAATGAAAGCTCAGGGAGGTTACTAGAGAGTAGTGGAGCAGGGATTCAAACCCTAAACTCCTAACTCCAAAGCTCCTATATCACATTTCTGTCACCACCTCTGCGATCTGAAGATGGTCCAGAGGACAGAAGGAAGAGGAGGACTTTGAGATATTTCCAAGTGGAAGCCTTAGCCCTGAGCTAGGCAGAGCAGGCCTAGAAAAGGGCAGGGACCCCATCCCAGATCCCAGAGGTGAAAGGTTATGCACTGAACCCTGTCCGCTCTTGTCATCTCTTGCCTTTCAGCCCAGCTTCCTAAATTAAAAGAACTTCCCAGTGCCTTAGAGGAGAAATTCTAGGCAAGCATCAAAACAGATAACAACCTCATGCAAATGGAATGCCTACTCACCCACACTTAAAAACCAAGCACACACTAAAAGGACATGCATTTTAGTAAAACATAAAAATAAACATGTCTTCCAAGTATCTCTCTCTTCACTTCTTACGAACTTTCCCACCTCTTCTCTCCTCTCTCTGACATTTGCATATGCACATATGCAGAGTTCTAAAAAGAGGAGCAAGATGCACACACACACACACACCCACAAAAGAAATGGGGGACAGGCAGGAAGCAAAAGGTCTCCATGCTATGTCGAATATTTCTAATGCATTAAAATGGTTTTACCTGAAGTTTTAGTGCAGTCATTTTTCTTTAAAATAAGAATGGTAAGAGAAGGAAGAGAATAAGAGTTAAGGAATTCCCAGGGGAAAACAGAATGGAAGGAGGTCATTAAAAGAAAATTTTGAGGACCTCATTTTTGGTCTAAACCAGCTATTTTTGAACCACACAAAACATGGCTGGAGAAAAAGCAATTCTACCAACCTTGTTTGTTTGTTTAGGAGTAAATATATATAAGGTGTAAATATAAAGGAAATAACATAAAATTCCAGATCGCACTTGGTGGCAGGGAGACAGTGGGAAGGGAACATAGCTGTGGTGGATCACACTGGAATTTCAAATGCACTGGAAACGTCCTGTATCTTAAGGTGGGCATGCACACGCACATGTTCCTGGTGTTTTTTTCGTCCTTTTTATGCTCTGCATGTACAATATGAACATTCTTTTATATGTATGTTGCACTTTATCATGTGGAACAGCTTTCTGTGCAGTGCTTCTTATAGACCTGTAAGAATACTTCAGAACCTTTGTCAAAATTCTGCCACAGTAGTTAACGTCAGTTTGCATTTGGTTCAGGGGTGTCCCAAAGGAGGTCAGACTCATAGATAACACTTACATAGCTTTTATTGGCTACCTGGCACTGTGCGGAGCTCTTTACATATACTAACTCATCACATCCTTACAACCCTTTGAGAATTTAGTATTATTATTCCCAATTTACAGACAAGTAAACTGAGGCAGAAGAGATTAAGTAACTTACCTACCCTTTCAGTTCCACAGCTTCAATCCATCAAGCATTTGAGGGTTGGTCAGGACATATCCATATGTCCAACATGACAAACAGAACAAAAGTAGAAGTAGTGATATGTCCCCAACATGGTAAGTCACCAGCACAATGCTAATTCCTGTTGCATGCTGGGATACTTGGAAGATTATCCCAGGAGACTCCTGGGAGGCTCCCCAAGAGTGCATGGTCTAGGTTGCGTCCAAGTGTACCTGTTTTTGAATTCAGTATTAGGTGGAATCTTCTTGTACGCACTGGCTGTGATGTGCTTTTTTTCACTCTACGTGTGTTGAGTCATCCTGGTTAACGGTAAAGCTATAGTTTCTTCACTTCACTGTTATAGAAGATCCTAGTCTATGAATGTAACAAAATTTATTTCTTCATCCTAGTTTGAAGTGTATGTGGGGATTTTTAGTTTTTACCATTACAAAACAAAACGCTGTGAGCCTGTTCATACACTAGTCCTCCTGCGAATGCCAGAGTTTCTGTGGGGAACACACCAGCTGTGGAACTGCTGTGGGATAGAACACACCACATTTATGTGGGAAAACATCCTACGGCCTCTTCCTGAAGGACAGGAGGGTGTTGGGTCTCCTCATGTCCACCAGCATTTGGTGCTGCCTGACTCAATGTTGGTCCATCTGGGGCCCACTTTTCATTTTTGCCATAATGGTGTGTGAAAAGTCATAGCTGAGCTAGGATCAGGATGGCAGCTTTCCTGAGCACAGAGGGTGTTGAACCTGTTGGTCCATGTTAATGGACTGTCTGTGTTCCCTCTTCTGTGACGTGACTGGTCACAGCTTATGCCCCTTGTTTCGTCCTTTTCTTTTTGATGCCTAAGATACTCCTTCTTTGTTGATTGTATGCGTCGCACACATCATATCACAGTTCATGAGTTATCTCTTCGTTTTTTATGGTCACTTTTGAGAAACACAATTTTTTCATTGTACTGTGGTACAACTTATCAGTCTTTCCATTTATAATCTATACTTTTGCATCTTGGTTAAGATATTCTCTCCTACCCCAAGGTCATAAAGATACACTCTTAAATTTTCCTTGGAAAGTTTAAAAATGTTGTCTTTCTCGTGTGAGTCCTTAGTCTACTCGGCAGCGATCACAGTAAGGTGTGAGTTGGAGAAGGTTTGCATTGTTTTCTCTGTGGATGACTGACAGCCCCAGAACCATTTATTGATCAGTCGGTCCTTTCCCCAGGGATGTGCAGTGCCAAGGGCCAACTCTGTCATTTGTAAGATTTCCATATGTGGCAGGTCCATTTCTAGGTTCCCTGTTGTTCCACTAGTGTCTTTATCTATCTCTACGCCAACACGACAGTGTCTGCAGGATCACACCTTTATGTAATATGTCTTGAAATCTAGAATGTCCCGGTCCATCCCTGGGTTCTTTTCTTTAGAATGGTGTTGGCTATGTATGGGCCTATTACATTTCCATAGATCTTTTAGAATGATGCCTCTCCCTTCTTGTGGCTCTTGGTCATCCCCAGTGCATGCTGCTCTTGTCTTACTGCTAAAAGAACATTCTCAGCCCTCACTCCCGGGCCCCTGATGGCAGGCCAGAGGGTGGGGTGAACATCCATGATTTGTAGGTTCCGGGTGAAAGTAGTTGAGCGGTTTCAGAGTCGAGAACAACATTGTCCTCATGTGTTTGGAAACTAGAAACTCATTTAAAGTGAAATTCAAGACTTGCACCAGAGATGGTTCCCAACTCAATCATAATAGCCTTGCCCATTCATAAACAAACCTGTTTTGGTCAAACTTTGTTTTGACATCTAGAAATTTGTAAACACCATAATTACTTCCTTTCATCCTGGCCCAGCTGTCTTCCTCCAAAGTAAATCAAGGTCGCAGTGCTATTCTCTGGGTGCTGTGCAAATTAGGTTTGTTAGGGTGTCTTAAATAGCTACAGTGTAGCACACACACAAGCTAAAATTAAATTAAAGAGATCCCATGTGTCATAAGAGTATGGAGACCCAGAGAGGGTCCTTAAATAGCCCAAGCTCACACAGTCTGAAAAACAGCTCAAGCCCTCTTGCCCTCTGTCTACTCTATGCCAAGGTTAGCAAACTTTTTCTGAAGAGTCAGAAAGTAAATACTTGAGGCTTTCTGGGTCAAGAAGCAATGTCTTCAACAATTTGAACAACTATACTTCAGGAACGGCTGGTAGTGTCTTTACATCTAAAGTCATGAAAACCATTCTTAGCCCAAGAGCCATACGGAAAGGCAGTGAACCAGATTTGCCCTCACACTGTATTTCTCTCCCCGCTCTGAACCACACCTAAGAGGTATAAGTTCTTGTTTCTGTCTTTTTGTGATAAGAAGTATATTACAATAAAGTTAGAACCCCAATGTCACAAAGAATCTAACTGTATTTTAGGAGTAACAACAGAGGTTCCTAGACAGAAACTAACTGTATCATATATATAACTTGAGAATCAGTCCTGAAGATGGCTCAAGTAAATTGGAGTCTGGTTCATTTTAACTCCCACCTATTGAAAAATCTGGATGCCTCAGGGACTCTGAGGTACCCATCCACAAAATTAGGAATGGTAACTGATGTGAAAATTCTTTATAATCTAGTAAATCACAATGCTGGTGTATTATAATCCCTTAAAGATGCACCCTGGAAAAGCAGGGTTATTAAAAATATACTTAATATATAATTAATACCTTTTGTCTATCTAAAGATGAAAAGTGTGTGTTGAGTTATTCTTAGAGCATCTTCAAACTCAAGTATTTAAAACCTTTGAGCACATCAGACCTGCCATTAGAATTCCCAATGTTCTTTTAGAGAAGTCTTCTAAGAGAGGGATTTTGTCATTTGTATCTTCCCTGACTTAGACATGTTGTTTGTGTCTTACACATTTTAAAGAAAGTTGCACTTTCCATGACAGCTTAGCATCATAGCCTTTTCTGTTTCTTGCTTTATAGTTGTGTCTCTTGTTTTTCTATTTCTTAAGCCAGGCCCTGTAAAAACACTTCACAATCCCAGTGCTTTCTCTGGGCGTTCAGCTTCCCATTCTTCAAATACCTGTTCATTCTGAGTTATAGGCTGTGTGAAGTGAAAAACATTTCAAAGATTTGTGTGTGGAGAACTTGAGACTCACTGTTGAGTCCTTTCAAATATGGTCACGGGTATTATTAGCTCCTTTCTCATTTATTTAGTGTCCCACGTTCTGAAGAGCCTGCTTATATACTCACAGAGCTCTGTAGTCTGGGTGTCTGCTTTAAGAACTTTCTTATCACATCCTTACCTAAGGGCTCCTCCACAAAAATGAAAAGTGTACCTGAGAATATTTGTTTTCAGACTGATTCATTTTTGAATGTCTGAAGCTTATATTAGAAACTTGATCTATTTCATTGGCTTAGATTGTAGGATTGAAATGAGAAATTAACATGAATCTAATCTAAAACATAGACTTTTCTTAGCAATGAATTTTTATTTTTCATTTTTGTGGATAGGTTAACAGATTACCAATCCATCATCATCATCGTCATCATCATTTCCTTTTATTTAAAAAAATGAAAATTGTTCTTACTTTTTCCTGATTATGAAGTAATGTGCATAAAAAAAATTTAAAGCAATTTAAGCAAGTAAAATGTCAAATATGGAAGACCATCATCCCACTCCCAGAGAAAACCATTTTTTACAATTCTCTGTATATACTTCCAGAATTGCTATGCATATACATGTTTGTTTCATAAAGAATATGATCACACTGTTTAGCAAGCTTTTTCTTCACTTAATGTCCTATCTTCTCTCCCAGGTAATATATATGGCTGTATTGATAGGTCATAATGTATGTGAGCAACCCCTTATGAAATAATGTTTGTT